>JAOTQJ010028406.1:0-16197 GCA_025642045.1 Solanum sejunctum | reverse complement strand
ACAGTAAAGGTAAAGTAATATAAAGAACATAAAGTACATGATTCCAAAGTATAACCAAAGGTGGTCTCTCATCCTACACCAGTCATAGTATCATTTGAGTTGTTACTTCATATACAATATTTCCTGCCTTACATATGCAATACATTATCTCGTATTGAAGTCTCTTACGGGGGACCTGCATTTCATACTGCAGGTACAGGTACTAGTAGATCTACCCAGTAGAGTGCAGGATATCCAACTGTTGTTACCAAGCTCCAGGTTACTTTAGAGCTTTGTGTCTGTCTAGAGCTTATATGTTTGTATTGTACTGTAGTTAAGGCAGGGCCTGTCCCGACACTTATCAGATATTCTTCCTTATCTAGATGCTTTGTAGAATATAGAAATTAAAAGTATGGTCATGTCTCATACCTTAGACACCATGGCCCCAAAGGCCTAGCCGTATGCATTTTCTTTTGTCTTGTTATTACCATTTACTTTCTTAAAGGCACAATGAAGATAGAAATCCCTTATAATATGTCTAAAAAGTGCATAGATATAGGTTGGTTCTCCGGAGCCCTATCGACAACAGGTGTCGGTCTAGCCTAACGGGACTCGAGCTTGACATTATCAGTCACTTTTCCTTATCTAGAGGCTTTGTAGACTATGTAAATTAAAATGTGGTCCTATCTTGTACTTTAAACACCGTGGCTCCAACGGCCTAGCCATATGCATTTCCTTTTGGCTTGTTATCACTGTTTATTTTCTTAAAGGCATGTCAAATGTAGAAATCCCTTATAATACATATAGAAAGCTCATAGACACAGGTTGGTTCTTTCAAGCTTCATCGGCAATAGGTGCCAGTCCGCCCTAACAGGACTTCGGGCGTGACTAGAAATTTTGAAAATCCTCCTTTTAACTTGAGAGTAATTGGTAATAACCCAATATCCAGATAAATGGGAATCCTTCATCTTTTCAGCCATTCCATGCCCTAAATCTCTAATAAAAACTCCCAAAATCCTTCCAATTCATTATCAAATCCTCTATTTAATCTCAAGATTTTCAAGAACCTTTGTTGGAATTCAAGAACCCAAGTGAAGTCCTCTAAGTCTCATCAAGTTTCCTCAACCTATGTCAAGAATTTAAGGTATGTGGGTCTTCATCCATAGGTTCTTTCACCTATTAAGCCCAACTCCCCCTTTTTTATGAAATTACATGATTTCAAGGTTAGATGTTTTATGGGTACTTCTTACTATGCATCATGAACATGATTTATGTTTGATTTTATCAAGTATTGGTCGATTATGCATGAACATCTATTTAACGCTTATTCTATGAGTTGATTTTTACCAATTGGAACCATATATCATATGAACTATGAAACTATGGAGGATAAGGGTTTTGACTACAATGTTGGTGGGTTGTTTTGAATGATTTTTAAATGACATTATTTTACTCCCCTCATGTTTTATGCTCTTGAAATGCAAGGTTTCAAGCATATGTGCATATTACCCACCATGTTTTGGCTAAAGTAATTGACAAACATCTATGTTGATGAAAGTCATATTGCAAGACATTTAAATTATAAATATTAAGAATCTTGAAGGGATATTATGCATGTTATGAGCTCTTGAGAACATCGTGAATGTTTTGAATAATATGAAGCCCCTTTCTTTGATTTTATGAAGCATTGGTTTTAATGAGGTACTCTCTGATAATATTGAGCTAGTAAGAGATTATGCATGTTATGACTATAACTATGAAGTTGAGGATTGTATGAGATGAATTTCATGTTTCCATGTCTATGTTTTGAAAGATGATATGAATTTTCATGACCCAAGCCTAGAGCTTAGACGTGACACGACAAATGGGGAACTCAAAGGAACGCTAAACAAGCCTCTTATCTTATCATCACACATCATTGGTCGTGAAACAATAAAGAAGAATGTCTCAATGCATAATAAGAGAAACTTAAACTAAGGTCCCCGAAGTGGAGGACTCAGCAACTAGCTTAAGTATTGAACTAGCCACGTGGAAGAGGAGGAGGATCAACTTGTTCATCGGTGCCTACATGGTGATATCATATAGCAAGAGTATGTGTTAGTACATTTGAATATATTAAGTATGTAGGATACAATGCAGCATGAGATAAGAGACATGATCAATATGCATAATTTAAGTAATTAACTAACATATAACCAAATGGCATGCATATGTGATGCTTGTAGTAAAGGCATGCTTCATATATTATAATACAAGTGTGAAAATGGACCATACTTAGGTGGATTGTTACACCCTACCACCCATGGTGATCAAGGTACAAACCCTTCAATAGGTTACCAAGGTGAAAACCCCTTGATGGGTTGGAGGATGGTGACACCCTAACTCCCATGGTGCCAAGGTACAAACCCCTTTATAGGTTAGAGGATGGTCACACCCTACCTCCCATGGTGATTAAGGCACACCCCTCAATTGGCTATGGTTAATTCAACACTATATAAAGAAATACCATATACATACTTTCCTTCTATCATCATCATAACATAATACATGCATTGAGCCTTCAATTCCTCAAGAAACCATAACCAAACATTTTATCAAATACTTAGAGGGTGTGTAATGCTAGTGTAAAATCATGCACTTCAAGAGTAAAATCATACTAAAAAAATTAGTGTAAAACTATTATTAGATACTTAGTAACAACCTCAAATAATATACATCAAGATCCTTTATCAATCCTCACCATAGGATTCATGGCCCTAGACATAGCAAAATAGTCACAATTTCATAAATCTCAACATAGTGTGCAGTGATTTCATAAAAAATAAGACTCATGAGTAAATCAACTTTAAACATGAAATTTTTAAGAAAAGAAAGCTTGGGCATCGTGGGTGAAAGGAACCCATGAACGAAACCCACATACCTTAGCTTTGAAGATGGATTTGATGAAGATTGGCGACGGAGACTTGAAGCTTGAGAGGAAATCCTTAGATCTAGAAAGGATTTTGAGACTTGAGTTTAGGAGATAAAATATTGGCTAAGTGTTTGAATGAGTATTAGGGAATGTTTAGATTGATATAAGAGTGAAAAATGGTTAAGTATGAGTATATTTACGTTTGGGGACACTTAGGCCCAAGACTTCAAAGTCTCGGACCGCAAGGAAAATAACTGGATAGAAAAATATTATGTCCGCATTGTGGACAGGATGTGAAAATGAATTCCTTCATCTGCGCACCCTTGGCGCATCGTGCCAGGGGCACGAAAAACTCTCCGCAAATCGCCACTTGAAAAATTAAAATTGCTAATCGTTTGCTCTATAATCGGGGTTAGACCCTTTTCCCCTAATTTCTACCCAACAAAATTATGAAATTAGATTTTCAATAACACGTATAAATTTTGAGATATATAGAAATTACAATTTTGGGCACTTCCGAGGCACATTTTCGGGCACCTCTTGGGGTTGTTTCATGTATCACCTAGGTGGGATGTTCTAGGAATAATATACATTGATGAATTTCATTAATTTCATGCATAGTCCTCTTGAGTTACATGATTTAAAATTACTTGCATGAAGCCACCCAATTGTCATATGGAGTTTGCTAATTTTGAATGATTTCTAACAATGAGGGTTTAATGATGATGTTTCTTATGAATGATAAAAAAGTGTCATTATATGTATGCTAGTTCATGAATATGATGGAGGATGAGACATATTAAGTATGTTGTGAAATTCGATGAAATCTTATGAAAACTATGTGATATTGTAAACTGCTCCTTATGATGTTATGTTATACAAATTATGAACGTCATAATTACAATCATGTTTGTATGTCCAATGTGACTAGTCTTATGAAGTTTAGCCTAAATGAATAATTGAGGTATGAGTACTGCACCTAGTAAATCTTATGAAATAATGTTGGGCCGATAGTAGGGGAATAGAAAATATTATGATGATGAGCTGATAGTAGAGGCATAGACAAGATCCAGGAGCTATCCTTATGGTGATAATTTATGATCAAATGTCTTATAGGATGAGTTAGTAGAATACCTCTCCAGTTTTTCAAGATGTTTAAGGGATGAGTTAGTAGAATACCTCTCCATACTAGTGAATGTATGATTCAAGTTATGGTCCTTCCGTGAGAGTCGCACGTAGCACCGAGTGGACTTGGGATAAATGCAGACACTCCCCAATAGCTAAGGCAAGTGACCATTAGTAGAATCCTATTATTCCATAAACACATGCCACCATAGGAAATATGGATCACCACTAGTAGAGGTTGGCTTCTAAACGACCCATTAGTTGGGGTTGCTTATTAGCTTGCTTTACTGCATCCACATAGGCATCTTAGGAGGTTGCCTTGGCAAGTGACTTCCCCCTTTCTTCTGGTGTAGGGAAAACATTGGGACTCCATGGCTTAGCTCACATGGTTTATATTAGTTAAAGGTTACTCTCACACATGTACAAGTTCTCCTAACGGTCCTAAGTTGTCTCTTTTATGATGATTATGATGGTTCCTTTATGTCATGTCCAAGGATGTCTTAAATTTGTATAACTCATTGTCTCTAAAGCTTACATGGTTTTCTTTGCATATGTTATTGTCCTTTGTTTTGGCGTTGGTATTTCTCATAAACCTATATTACCTTCTTTTTTAAGTATATATGGTGTCTTTCATTATGATACTGGAATTCCATTTATATTAGATGGTTCTTTCTTTAATTTAAAAGAAATATTTTTCTTGCATAGGATATGACTATTTTACTTATGCATAATAACTATGTCCCTCATTATCTTATGTTTTACGGTTCAAGTGATGTTTCTTAAAGGATCATATTGTTCACTAGTTTTATGACTCGTGTTTTGTACTTTGCATGCCCACATATTAGTACATTCAAAGTACTAATGCATACGTTTTGCCAATAATATACCATATAGGGACCACGTTTCCTCGATATCCTCCTCGTGGTTAGCATTTGGATCATAGAAGATTTTGCTTGTGGCGAGTCCTCTAGTTCGGGGACAATATACTATTTCTATCTTATGTATGTTGAGACTCTATTCCAATTTACTTTCTAGTTTGAGGGTAATCCTGATATATGTCTCGGCCGCCACCCTATTCATGCTTAGAGGTGTTGTTGGATACTATGTTATATACCTACGACATGATTTTCAGATTATATTGAGACTTATCCCTTAGACCCTGTCACTTATCTGACACTATGATAGTGATAGAAAGTGATGAAAGTCCTAAGTCCCTATTTCCCCATAGCTTGAGTCCTACTTACCCTCCCCTTAATACTTGATTGGTATGTGATTCATACAAATCCCTTTACCCTATCTATCCTCATAGCATGAGTCATAAGCCCCTATTCTCCCTGAATTATTTGTTGAATGTTTGTTTTATACTTCACAACCAAGGATGTGCAAACGATATGCTAAGAGGATTATTTGGGTTGCCTTCGAATTTTTCATTCGCCATATATGTCTAAGCTCTAGGATTGGGTCATGATAAGCTTGGTATCAGAGAACTAGGTTTATAGATGATCCTCAAACATCCAACACACTGTGTCGAGTAGAGTCTTTTTAATGGTTGTGAAGCACGCCACAATCATTGATATGATGCTATGAGGTGTTTTAGGAAATGTTTCTCTTCATTATGATTCATATTGTGCCATTAGAAGTACCTAAGGTTATTCCTCTTACTAATATGATAGTGGGTCAAGAAGGTTTCTTTGAGTGTGGTGAGTTAGAGCACAAGAGAAGGAACTGCTCGGTGGCTACTAGGAAGGGAAGATAGAGAGCTCATAACGCTACACTCCATAGTATGTATGTAGCTCCTTGTATATGGTGATGGTATGTACTAAGTGGTTTCGTAAGTGGTGGTTCTATGGTTGATATATTGGTAAGTGTCTGTGTTGATATATTGGTAATAGGAGTTCATGTTCATTCCCATACATCAGCTATCTAGTCTTAACATGTTACTTATTTTGCATGCTCATAAAGTAAGTTGATTGAAGTTTCATGTGTAATTATTAAACTGTACTACTCATGCTTTTAAAATAATGTCCATGTTAGAGACTTTGAAAGTTGCATGAAAATAATGTTTAATTTGCATTATTGTATTTGTAAGGAGTTGATAGATGTTCCATTCTATTCATGCTATCTCTATTCACATTCGAGGATGAATGTTCCCAAGAGGGATATTGTAACACCCCTTAATGTAGCTTGAAAAGACCCTATGATGCATTTTTTTAATATCTTAATATTCGTACATTATTTCACAAATCTGACTTCATATTCTTATTTAAAATACAAAATTGAGTGGGAAAAAGATTACCTACAAGGAATAGGTTGCCTTTGTCAAAAAAAATATTTTTTTATAAAATTATGCAAACCAGTAGGGTCCACAACAAGTCTGTGACTCGGTCTTGCCGCGCCATAAGTCAAAAATTTCAAAAATCTTCCTTTTCATTTGACAGTAATTTAGTAATAACCCAATATCTATATAGATGGTAATCCTTCATCTTTTCAGCCATTCCATGCCCTAAAACTCTAATAAACACTCCCAAAATCCTCCCAATTCATCATCAAATCCTCTATTTAATCTCAAGATTTTCAAGAACCTTTGTTGAAATTCAATAACTCTAGTGAAGCAAGTCTTGTCAAGTTTCCTCTACTTATTTCAAGAATTTGAGGTATGTGGGTCTTCATCCATGGGTTCTTTCACCTATGGAGCCCAACTCCCCCTTTGTCTAGAATTACAAGATTTCAACGTTAGATTTTTTTGGGTACTTCTTGTTATGCATCATAAACATGAATTATGTTTGATTTTATCATGTATTGGTCGATTATGCATGAACAAGCTTATTTCTTGAGTTGATTTTTATCAATTGGAACCATATATCATATGAACTATGAACCTATGGAGTATTATGGATTTTTAGTATGGATTTTTAGTAAGGGATTTTACTACGATTTTGGTGGGTTCTTTTGATTGAATCTTAAATGACATTATTTTACTCCTTTCATGTTTTATGTTCTTGCATTGCACGGTTTTAAGCTTATGTGCTAATACCATGTTTTGTCTAAAGTAATAGACAAACTTCTATGTTGATGTAAGTCATACTGTAAGACATTTAAATTATGAATACTAAGAATGTTGAAGGGATATTATGCATGTTATGAGCTCTTGAGAATATCACAAATGTTTTGAATGATATGAAGCCCCTTTGATTTTATGAAGCATTGGTTTGAATGATCTACTCTTTGATAATATTGAGCTAGTATGAGATTATCATGTTATGACTATAACTATAAAATTGAGGATTGTGTGAGATAAATTTTATGTTTTCGTGTCCATGTTTTGAAAGATGATTTGTATAACCTAGGTGGGTTGCTCTAGAATAATATACATTGATGAATTTCATTAGTTTCATGCATACATTGATGAATTTCATTAGTTTCATGCATAGTCCTCTTAAGTTATATGATTTAAATTACATGCATGAGCCCACCCAATTGTTATATTGAGTTTGCTAATTTTGAATGATTTATAATGATGAGGGTTTAATGATGATGTTTCTTATGAATGATGGAAAGGTTTCATTATATGTATGCTAATTCATGAATGTGTTCGAGGATGAGACATATCAAGTATGTGGTAAAATTCACTGAAATCCAATGAAAATGACATGATATTGTAAAGCCCACCTAATGATGTTATGTTATACAAGTTCTGAATGTCATGATTACTCTCATGTTTGTATGTCCAATGAGAGTAGTCTTATGAAGTTTACCAATGAATGATTGAGGAATGAGTCCTTCGATAGTAGGGGAATAGAAAATATTATGAAGATGCGCCGATAGTAGAGGCATAGACAAGATCCAACTGCTATCCTTATGATGATGATTTATGTTCAAATGTCTTATGGGATAGGTTATTACGATAACTCTCCATTTTTTCAAGATGTTTAAGGGATGAATTAGTAGAATACCTCTCCATACTAGAGATTGTATGATTCAAGTTATGGTCATTAGTGAGAGTCACACTTAGCATCGACTGGACTTGGGATAAATGCAGATACTCCCCTATAGCTAGGGCAAGAGACTATTAGTAGAATCCCATTGTCCCATAACTACGTACCACCATAGGAAATAGGGGTCACCGCTAGTAGAGGTTGGCTTCTAGAGGACCCATTAGTTAGGGTTGCTTATTAGCTTGCTTTACTGCATCCACAAAGGTATCTTAGGAGGTGGTCTTGGGAAGTGACTTCCCCCTTTCTTCTAGTGTAAGGGAAAAATTAGGACTCTTTAGCTTAGCTCATATGGTTTATGTCGGTTAAACATTGCTCTAACATATGTCAGGTTCTCTTTACGGTCCTAAGTTGTCCCTCTTATGATAATTATGATGGTTCCTTTATGTCAGGTCCAAGGGTGTCTTAAAGTTGTATAACTCATTGTATCTAAAGCTTACATAATTTTCTTTGCATATGTTATGGTCCTTTGTTATTGGCATTGGTATTTCTCATAAAGGTATATTACCTTCTTTTTTAAGTATGTATGGTTTCCATCATTATGATTCTAGAATTACATTTATATTAGATGGTTCTTTCTTTGATTTAAAATCAATATTTTTCCAAAGGATATGCTATTTTACTTATGCATGATAACGTATGTCACATATTATCCTATGTTTTACGGTTCAAGTAATGTTTCTAAATGATCATATTGTTCACCAGTTTTATGACTCGTGTTTTGTGCATTCATGCCATATACTAGTACATTCAAAGTACTAATGCATATGTTTTGCCTATATGATTTAATCATGTAGGAACCACATCTCCTCGATATCCTCCTCGTGGCTAGCATTTGGATCAAAGAAGATTTTGCTTGTCGTGAGTCCTCTAGTTCGAGGACAATATGTTGTTTCTATCTTGCATATGTTGAGACTCTATTCCATTTTACTTTCTAGTTTGAGGGTGAGCCCAGGACATATCTTGGGCCCCAATCCTACTCATGCTTAGAGATGTTGTTGGATACTAGCTATGTACCTATGACGTGATGTTGATATTTTATGGAGACTTATCCCTTTGACCCTGTCCCTTATGTGACACTATTTAACGCTATTGATAGTGATAGAAAGTGATGAAAGTCCTAAGTTCCCATTTCCCCATAGCTTAAGTCCTACTTACCCTTCCCTTAGTTTTTGCTTGTTATGTGATTCATGCAAATCCCTTTAGTCTATCTATCCTCATGAGTCATAAGCCCCTATTCTCCTAGAATTATTTGTTGAATGTTTGTTTTATATTTCACAATCAAGAATGTGCAAATGATATACTAAGAGGCTTATTTGGATTGCCTTCGAATTTCATATTCGCGGTGCCACGTCTAGCACCTAGGCTTGGGTCATGATATGAAAACATTCTACAAATCTACTATAGTACTGTATAGGCCTAAGATACTGCTAATGTCTGAAGGTGTCAATGGCTTAGGCCAATTTCTCACTACTTCTGTCTTCTTAAGGTCTACTTTGATTCTGTCAGCCGACACAACATGCCTAATAAATCTCAAAAAAAAAAAACTCACATTTGTCAAACTTAGAAAAATATTTCTCTTCACACAATGTTTGTAACACCACCCATAAATGCTTGATATGGTCCTCTTTCCTCTAAGAGTAGATCAAGATGTCTTCTATGAATACAACCACAAACATATCAAGGTAGGGTTTAATACCCTATTCATGAGGTCCATAAATATTGTCAGTGCATTGGTTAGACCAAAAGGCATTATTAAAAATTCAAAATGCCCATAACTTGTTTGGAAAGCCATTTTATGGATGATACTCTTCCTTACCCATAGTTGGTTACAACTAGACTGCAAGTCAATCTTGAAAAATTATTTGGCCCATTGAAATTGATCAAACAAGTTGTCAATCCTTGGAAGTTGATACTTTTTCTTGATGGTAACCTTTTTGAGTTGCTCATAGTCTATGCACATTCGGAGTGACCCATCTTTCTTTCTCATAAACAAATATAGGGCACTTATGGAGACCTGCTTGTCCTAATGAAACCCTTCTACAATAAATTCTTCAATTGATCTTTTAGCTCCTTTAGCTCTACGGGGGCTATTTGATAAGGAGGAATGGAGATAGGTTAAGTATTGGGCAAGAGATCTATGCCAAAATCTACTTCACTTTCAGGAGGAACACTAGATAAACTCATCCAAATAGACATCAATAAACTCATTTACAATGGGAATAGACTCAAGAGAGAAGACTTTGGTAGTGACATTTCTAACCCTCACTAGATGATAAATACATCCCTTCAAAAAATTTTACAGGCTTTGAGATATGAAATGGACTGACCTCTACATGCAGAACTATTACCCTTCCACTTAAGAGTAGACTCATTTGGGAATTAGAATTTGACCCGACGAGTTTGACAATCTATAGAAGCTTAGGAAGCATGCAACAACTAATCCATCCAAGGTATGACACCCAAATTGACCATAGAAAGTTCTATCTAAGTCACAAGAAATTACTTTATGCAAAATGGACCTGGGATAACCCCTATAGACTCTTTGTCTAACAATAGACTGTCCTACGAGAGTAGAAACTTTGAAGGGCTCATTTAGGACTTCAGAGCATGCATGAAATATATTTGCAAGAAATGGAGTTACAAAGGACAAATTGGCTCATGGATCTAATAATGTATATGCATCAAAATCATAAATCTTCAACATACCGATAACTAATTCCAGAGTCTTTTCCACCTCTTTACAGGCATGCAAAGCATAGAACCTATTAACTCTTACAGCAACTTGAACTTGTCCACCTTGGCCTTGACTCCTAGCACTACTACTCCTATAATCCTTGACATGATGATCGGGCTTGCCACAATTGAAACATGCATTGGATCTGGCTAAGCACTCCTTTTTATGGTGCCTTCCACACTAAGGGCAATTGGGAGTTTATGGCATAGGATTATCCCCTTTGTCTTGATTGACCCTTGGCCCACTTGCTTTTGGCCACCTTGAAACTTGCCATGGCTATCACTCCATTGGTGAGAGAATCCACCACCATCCATTAAAACCCGTGTTAACTACCTAGAACACTTTCTTAACTTCTCCTATTTAATTTGCTCTGCATATATAATCAAGCAAGAAATATCCTTCTCTTTCACGATCATTATGGTCTTGCACTTCTTGGACACCAAATCTGACACCCCATATATGAATTTGCTTATTCTAGCCTATGGGTCCGCCACCATGAGTAGTGCATACTTAGAAAGCTTTGTAAATTTGAAAGGGTATTTCGTCGCACTCATGTGCCCTTGCTTTAAGTTTATGAACTCTTGCACCTTTGATTCCCTTAGCTCAATCGGGAAAAACCTATCCAACATGCATTTGAACTCTTCCCACTTTACTTGGACCACTCCTTCACCCCTTTCATCGACCCATTGATCATACTAAACCTTCGCCAGACCTTTGAGTTAGTAAGCTACTAGCTTGACCTTTTCTCCAACAGCACTCCCATGATGGTTGGGTCCTATATGCCCCATCAATGAATTCCACTAGATCTATCAACTTTGGAATGATGTTATTCTGGTGGGTTAATTTTCATAAAGTCCCAGACCCTTGTTGCTAGTGAAGGTGAATGAGAAGGAATTGCAACCTCTCAATTAGCATGATTGGCCAAGACTTCAGCCAACTTTCCAAAGGCGGCTCATAACTCCGCATGGGTGACTCCTTCTTCTTGTCATACGGAAGGGGCTTGATCCTCATTCACCTCTCTAGGTAACGAAGGAGCTTGATCACCTCCCTTGGTAATAGAGCTCTTCTTGGTAGCATGATCTAGAAATATCAAAGAGGGAATGCCATTAGATAGGGGGAAAATCTTAGATGATTTTATAGGCACGATATGATTCATGAAGAAGGGAAAGCTTCCTAAACATTTCATAGCCTCTCATTCGTGATTGTGGAATAATTCACAATCGTAAAATAGACTACTCGATGGTATGTTAGATATCTAAGGAATATTTCAGACCTCGTACTCTGATACCAAGTTTATTATGACCCAAGCTTAGGGCCCAGTCGTAATACGGTGAATGAGGAACCTAAAAATACCTCACCCAAGCCATCTTTGCATACATCAAGCATTCTAGGCAATTAAACATCATGATGCGGTATTGAAAGTACAGAATGAGACTAAAGAAAATATTTAAAGTTTTGAAGTCATGATACATCCCATCAAAAAGCTTCATTATTCGAACTTACCAAAGTACATAAGACTTAGCGCGGACCAAAGCATAGTCATGGTTCCCCTCAAATATAAATGCATGAAAATAAGATAGAAAGTAAAACTCACCATTGACTAACTCTAAGTACATAGGTGTCTCAATACATAACATGAAATGAATAAGGTGAAGTCCCTGGACTAAGGGCTCACCAAACTACTAGTTTTGTTTGGAAGCTAGACTCGTGCCGATGGAGGAGGTAGAACAGCGGTCTCTACATGGTGATATCATTTAGCCAAAATATATCTTAGTACATTACAATATAATAAGTACCTGAAATGCAATACAAGTATGAAATTGTAATGTCATCATGCATGAAATTGTAAAGCCATCATTCATAAATTTAGAAGTCTCCATGCATAGAATTATAATGTCATCGTTCAAAACATGCAAGATATGGCCAGTGAATAATGCTCAATATGAAGTGACAATCAAAGTATCATAATAAAATACATGTGATGGAACAAAGACCTCAACTCATAAGCTTTGTAGGATACATATAAGGTCATGTAAGCTACTACTTGGAATACAACATAACTCCATACGTTGGCACGGGGAGATCACTTATCAAGTAGAGCTCTGTTACTTAAGCATGCATCTCTTTTTACCATTAGGACTTTTGTGGATCCACTAGTTTAGCCTACAAGGGATCCTATGGTGTATATAGTTAGTGGGGCAAGGGGTTGCCACTAGGGTTCCCTTTATCGGCCACCTTAATGCCTACTGAATTCTTTAGAAAATATAATCATGGTCATGTAATGTAACTTAGAATCATAAATAGCAAGCTCATAGGAGTAGCTTGATATCTCGAAAATCACCCAAGTGAAAATTGATCTTTCGCATTGAGAGTCCATCTTAAACATCTTTTAAGGGAAATTTCAACATGCAAATATTCTATAAGATTAATAACTTTAAATTACTTTATGTCCTTATTATTAACATCAAGCAAATTCATCATGAACTTAGTGGCCCATGCAATGGCTTGAAATCATATTATTTCATGGAACAATGCGTGAGCATGATAAAACATGTAACTTTAAAACTACGACTAAGCAGCCCATACATTATTATAAAAAATCTAAATAGGGAAGTCATAGTTATCAACTTAAACATCATTGCATTATTTTATAAAGATCAAAATACATGTAGATGCATCATAAAAATGCCATTAAAATCATGCTCGTGGAATCTAAAATTTTCAACAACTTAAAGAGTAAAAGGATTGTGAGGGAACTTTGTGAGTGGAAGTTACCCTCAAATCAAACTCATGATGATGTTCACGCTCCAATAAGAAAGCGGTCATTGTCAGCAATTAATCTCACCGAAGGTTGGGGTTGAATCCACAGAGAATATAGGGCTTGACTATAAGAATTCACTGTTAATCATTTGGAGCATCGATAACTAAAATCTCTAAATGAGGAGGGGGTTGTGATTTAAGAACAAAATAAAAAGTAAGCACTATGATATTATGCTAAGAAACACACAAATTTAGGGACAACTTGGAAATTAAGTTCCCCATGGTTCGTTGATTCGATTTTCCTAGACAATATAATTATCAATGAAAATTCGCATGCAGAATGGTAACTTAGGTTATTTCAGCCCTCTTGTGAAGGTGAAGGTCAAATTTACCATTGCATGTGGTCGGCAACCATGGCGTTCCAACTAACCGTTACCCATTGTCCCAGTCAACCTTCCCTTGGTCAAGTTTGGTTGATTACACGAGAACACATCAACCAAATCCTGTCATTTACTTCCCTTTTCCTATTCGTCACTACCTTGGTCAGTATCATGATAGTAGGTGGTTTGGTGTTGGCCACCACTAAACAACTAAAATGAAGGAAAATAAGCAATACATGCAAAAACCCAATCATAGAAATGCAATTAGTCTAGGTTATCTCAAGTTAACTACCCATGGTTCCCATAACCCCAAGTTGTGGGAGCTTAGCTACTCATGCTAAGGCAAAACAGACAAGAATGTAAATAAAAGACATAGTTGAGGATTTTACCAAAAGCAATGAAGAACAATACCACCACAAGTTTCAAACCACACGCTTTGATAGATGGAGAGTGAATACAGTGTAAGATTTATAATCCCCAAAAGTGGGTTTTCAAAAATTAAAAATGAGATCCTACCCTAAAACTCTAAAATATTCTAGAGAGAATATTCAAAGTCTATTTTGAAAGATTCAAGTCTAGGATCTCTATCCTAGCATAAAGTCTTTATAGTATTTTACAAACTTAACCCTAAAAATTATACAAAAAAGATAGCTAACAGCAGGTACATCGTACAGGTACGACTCATAGGGTGACCTATGGGTCGTCGTTAGGGTCTCATATAAGGCACTTTGCATTTTGGACTTGGCTGTTATGCCCCACTGGTATGAGTTATTGCTTGGGCTATGACTTGTATGCTCCTCTCGTAGTCTAGGCCTTCAGTTGGTGTTCAAAGTTTTGGCTCTTTTTTGCTTGCTACAAGTCCACATATATGAGTCGTAGTGAGACCTACAACTCATAAAGTGGCCTCATAGGGCTGATCTCCACTTAGCAGATTTCTAATTTTTTCTCTATGTTTCTTGCTACGAGATCACCCTATGACTCATAGCTTGGGCTACGATTTGTACGGAGGCTCGTATATCCTACACTTTAGCAAAATTTGCAATTTTCTCCCAAAATCATGCCAACCTATAATGTCTACAATAATAACATAAAAACCATAAAAAGTCACATTAAGAACTAATAAAATCCCTTGTTTTGGGCATCAAATGTGCTATATTTTGATAGCACATCAACTCGCATTCCTTAAAATGACCTTAAAGAAAGACTTAAAGAAGTTGAAGAAGAAAATCCTACGAAAGAAACCCTGACCTTGGCCTTGAGAGTGTTTCTTGCCTTAGGAAAATTTGAGAGAGTTTGAGAGTAGAGTGAATGAGAAGGTTTTGAAGGGTTTAGGGTCTGATATGGGAGTAAAAGAATCTCTAAATAGTGTATTATGAGGAATGGACCAGATTTCCCTTTATTAAAACTGGTAGAACACGATTCACGACCCTGATTATCGTTCATAAACCAAACCACAAACCATACTATGGCTTCGTACTATGCTCCTTTTCCGATCTTCTGAAACTTGGTCTTTGGAAGTCAGTCTACAAGACCCATCTATAAAATCATAGATTGATCTATGGTAATAGAAATCTCTCATGGTATCCTTCCATACTTAATAAATTTCCAATCTTCAGGACCCTAACCACGAGACTGAACCACAGTCCATAAAACAAATCATGACCCATCATGTTGTTCATAGTTCTAAGGTATCAATACACAAACCACTTTTACAATCCATAGTTCCTTTTACAAACCATAACATCCCTTCGTAGATATAAGGGCCTGGCTTCGAAAGACCTTAGAGATGCTTAAAATTCTGATTTTTCATGATTTTGACGAAGGTTCCCTTCTAGGGACACCTCCACGAGCTGTGCAAGGGTCAACGAGCCATGTAAGTGGAGTTGGAGTTGCCCTTGGCGATTTCATGGCTTCCCTTGTTTTTTTTAGGTGTGCAGGACCATGTGCCCCTGTGCTGTCAAAATACAAAATATTCAATGCCTAAAACAAGGGATTTTGTGACTTCTTAATATGATTTTTTTATAGTTTTATGTGTTTTTTGTGTTGTTCTTGCAGAAAAATTAGGTTGACATGATTTTTAAGAAAAAGTTACAGATTTTGTTGAAGCTTGGAACATACGAGTCGTAGCCCAAGTTACGAATCATAAGGTGTGTCATAGCAAGAATCAAAGACCAAAAATTCAAAAATTTGCTAAGTGGAGGTCACCCCTATGAGGCCATCCTACGAGTCATAAGTCACACCATGACTTGTATAAGAGGACTCGTTGCAAAAATTAGAGAGCCAAAGTGTTGGACCAAAAAACTGAAGGCCAAG
>JAOTQJ010028396.1:0-16199 GCA_025642045.1 Solanum sejunctum | reverse complement strand
CGTGTCTCCACTCTTTCAAATGTTCATATGCTCCCATACATAGTCACCTTCAAATCTGCATATATACGTGGATACCAAATTACATGAGTTCTTGTTGCTAACTAAAATTCACGAATTGTTTCGTCTCATACTCATTTCATTAATTGTGTAATGTACTCTTTTCATTTTCGTATTGCCTGGTATGGTTATTTACATGTCACATACTACATCTACAGTCCTACAGCTCCAATATTATGACCACTAAAAGAATCATCTCAAAAGTGATTGAAAGATAAAGTATATTGCCTATTGATGGGTGGTAACCCAAGGGGTGGAAAAATCACCTATCCAGTGTCGATCCTATTATGGGGGGTAGCCCAAGGGGTTAAAGGAGAAGCCTAGCCAGGCCCGATATCAATATAGATTTACCACTGATTAGCTGGTTATTTGTACTACATAATGTGCACAGATTATATAGTAAAGGTAAAGTAATAAAAAGAACATAAAGTACATGATTCCACAGTATAACTTAAGGTGGTGTCTTATCCTTATGCCAGTGCATAGTTTTATTTGAGTTGTTACTTCATATACCGTATTTCCTGCCTTACATATTTAGTATATTATCTCATACTGACATCCCTTTTTGGGGACCTGCATTTCATGTTGTAGGTACAGGTGCTAGTAGCTCTCCCCAGTAGGAGTACAGGATATCCAGTTGTTGTTACCAAGCTCTAGGTTGCTTTGGAGCTTTGTATGTTTAGAGCTTATATTTTTTTTATTATATAGTTAGTCGAGGCGGGGCTTGTCTCAACTCTTATCAGATACTTTTCCTTATCTAGAGGCTGTATAGACTATGTAAATTAAAGTGTGGTCATGTCTCATACTTTAAACAACGTGGCCCCAATGGCCTAGCCATATGCATTTACTTTTGGCTTGTTATTACTGTTTACTTTCTTAAAGGCATGTTGAATATAAAAATTCCTTATAATATATATAGAAAGCGCATGGGTACAGGTTGGTTCTCCCGGGCCTTATCTGCAATGGGTGTCAGTCCGACTTAACAAGATTTTAGGCGTGACAGAGATGGCACCTTATGAGGCTCTTTATGGGAGAAGGTGTAGATCACCCATAGGATGGTTTGAAGTTGGTAACGCAGGACTGGTAGGACTTGATCTAGTCCAACAGGCTATGGAAAAAGTGAAGGTTATCCAGGAGCGGCTCAAGATAGCTCAGAGTAGACAAAAGTCTTACACAGATGTTAGAAAAAAAGATTTGGAGTTTGAGATAGGCAATTGGGTTTACTTGAAGGTATCCTTAATGAAGGGAGTTATGAGATTCAGGAAGAAGGGGAAGCTCAGCCCACGATATATTGGGCCATATTAGATTCTGAGAAGAGTGGGAAGCGTTGCTTATGAGTTAGATTTACCAACAGAGTTAAGTGCTATATATTTGGTGTTTCACATTTCCATGCTTAAGAAGTTCTTAGGAGAGTCCTCTCTAGTTTTCCTGGTTGAAAGTGTTGGGATTGAGGACAACTTGCCTTATGAAGAGATACCGATGCAAATATTAGACCGGCAAGTTCGTAAATTGAGGACCAAGGAGATTGCTTCGGTGAAGGTTCTATGGAGGAACCAATTCATGAAGGAATCCACATGGGAGGCTGAGGAAGATATGAAGGCCAAGTATCCACACTTGTTCGTTGGCCTAAATGAGGATCTTGAAGGTAAACTTTCGTCTTTTCACCTCGAAGATTTATGTTTATTAAGTTAGAAAATCTTGTGATTTGAGCTATCTTTGTTCGTATCTTTATAATTCAAGGACGAATGATCCCAAAGGGAAGATATTGTAACACCTTATGAAATAACGAAAATACCCCTAGGAATTGACCTTAAGCATAACATGTCTTCCCTTGCTCCATTTGCAAATTCAAGACTATATTTGCGATCAGTGCAAAAAATCGAGTCAGAGAATGGTCTCGACTTAACAAAAACTCAAAAAAATGTGAATTATTTTTCTTTAAGAAAGCTCAAAACAGTGGGGTTTCCGCGTCCCTTCCGCGACGCAGAGTGGACACGGAACCACACTTTGTTGTTTTTTTGAATTTTGATGAAAAGTGAGAATTTATGAAAAAGTGAGAAATAACACTTGTACTTCCGGAACAGTTTTGTTCTTTTAATGGGGAGGGGTAATTTTGACCATTCTCACACCCCATATCCTAAACTAGTACATTTTAAGCCGTATTTAGTCCCTAAAACGTGATTTTCTTCACTCATTCTCTAAAAACAAGCAACCCCTTTCAAGAACTTATGCTCAAGAATTCAAGAAATGACAGTAGGGCTTAGGGATTTCTCCAACTCTTCAAGAAATTCCTCCCAAGGTATGTAAGGCCACCAAGAAAATTTATTATTTTGCTAATATCTTAGAAATTAAAATCTGTTTTCATCCATGAACCTTCAAGTATTAATTGAGACTAAGTTTCCCGTAGACTTTGCATAGTGTGATAATTTTCATAGTAAATTCCATAGATTCTTGATGAATTATGTGATTCTTCATCTATTAAAAAATTTTTATGAAGTTTATACTCATTCATGAACAAGAGGTATTATTATTGGGCTTTCTTGGAAATCTTGATGTTAATTCAAGAAAATTAAAGACTAGTTTAAGTACCTTTAAATCTAAGTCCAAGAAGTACATTTTTAAAGATTTATTTTTGCATATTAGCCAAGAATTTAGCATATTTCAGTCACTAAGATGATTCTAGTTTTCAAGTAAGTTAAAGATTTCAGTTGAGAAAGCTAAGTAGTAAGCTGGGCTAAGTCCCCAAGAAAACTAGATTTCAAGAATTTATAATTCTGTAAGTATGAGCTATATAAGATTTTGGGTGTAGTATTGAGCACCAATATGGGTGAGAGTAGAATAAATTACTCGAACTCATAATCTATATAGCTAGCATAGGATAGGATTGTACTATGGTACCTTCCTCATTAGCCACTGAGATGGCCTAGTTTTGAGATGGATCCACTCTCCTAGTTATTCGTTCCCTACCCCGAAAAGTACAGGATGGCTCTGGTAGCGTGGGCAAGACGTTGTATCATTACGAAGCTCATAGTGGTGGTTATCGGTTAGAGAAACTCCCCAAGTTAAGAAACTAAGTCTTACTTATTAGTTTTCAGCATGTTATTTTCAGCATACAAGTCTTATGATTGTTGTTACTTCCCTTATATATTATGATTATGTCTTTTGGGATGCATTACGATATCCCTATTAAATGTTTTAGCCATCTTACATACCGTATATTCCACGTACTGATGTCCTTAGGACCTGCATTGTTTTATGATGCAGACGCTGGTGACAAAGTTACTCAGCAGCTGATTCGTTGATAACCTGATAGCTGTTAGTTATTAGTGAGGCCTCTTTTCATTCTGAGGCTCCTATGTTCATATTATTTCATTTCAGTATATGCTTTTAGTTCTGGCTACTTGGGGCCTATCTAAATAGCTTTTCAGACAGTTTAGTAGAGGTTCCATAGACCATGTATTAGTATTTTAGTCTCTAGTTTATTCTGACATTGCTTAAAAGTTTTCATATTCAGCTTATGCAAATAGTTTTAGATCATCTTATTGTTTTTATGGCTTTTTCCACTATTATGAGTCTTCCGCTGAGTAAGTAGCCAGGCCAAGTGGTTTATTTGAGGACCAAAAATGGTTTTTGAGTGCTGGCCACATCTAGGGTGTAGGCTCGGGGCATGACATTACCTTCCTAATGGTAAGCTCAATTTCGTTTAAATGTTAATGGATAGTCTATGAGTTATGACTTCATTGTTTGGAGTCATCTGTTAGCTGAACTAGTTATGCATGTTTTAAAACTCCCTCTTATTCTTGTATTAACTCTCCTCCTATTTAGTATCGGAATATGCCAACATAATGATATGATCTTGGTGATATTGGGTTATCCTTGCTATATGAATCTCATTTCTTGAAGCTTTACATGTAAAACTTATGTTTGCTTCCTTGTCTCTTGACTGTTGTATATACCAATTATTGGAAATTATGTTTGCTTCCTTATGTCTTGTCATGACTCGATCACAGTCATGATAGCGCCTGTTAGATCTCACCTATAGGCAAGCCAATTACCCATGCCACAGGATACCTATCCTAGCTCTCTAGTCAAGCCATAGCCAACACAACACTGTAAATAACTGCAACCTACCTAGAACCTGGAAGTCATTTGTATAGAGCTACTATAGACTCAAGACAAAATATACATATATGCATACATAACTAGAATGACAACCTACACATACAATCCAAACTACATATATAAGGCTAGTGTCTAAATACAAAAGATGGCCTTAAAACAGAAAGAGACTGCGGAATATCCAGAGTTGTTGAGTCTCACCAATGTCTCTTGAATTGCTTGAAATATCCCTAAATCAACGACTTCGGCTAGTACCTGGACCTACACCATGGGAATATGCAAAAATGTAGGGGTAAGAACTGATAACAGGCACCCAATAGCATCATCGTCTAACCGAGTGAAGTAGTATGAATATAGAAGGCTCAAATATAGACAACTGTAGTAACTCTAGAAAATCTAAACTCTGATCACGGAGTAAGCATGTCTGGAGAATCACCGAACCCTAACTGAACCAACCTAAGTGGTGTGCAATGATACTAACTGACAAAACATGAGTAGGCCCAAACCACAACTGTCATCGGATTAAGACAAAGTGATGTACGCAGGTTCAATGCCCTACTAGCTATGCTTGTATGCCGATTGGGCCCCCATAAGCCCATAAGGTACACCCACGCACAATCTAGCTGATAGAATCACCACAAAACTCACGAAACCTCTAGAGAACCCAACTCTCAATATCATATCATCTAGGGGTCAATTGTACGCGAGTGTAAGGCCCTAGTATCTTAGCCTGGACGCTCCTTGAGCCCCCATAAGCCTAAAGGGTACACCCATGCACAATCAGGGTATCTATAGGTGTGTGGATCCATAGGTAATCAACCGAGTCCTCGACCCATCCATTAACCAGTATTACACAGGGCCTCAAACCCCTAAATAGTCACACGGGCCCATGAACCCCCTTCCCGACCTGGACTCCAAGTGGGGAAGTCAGCCAGGACTAGATGGTTTGATAATATATATATAACGGTGGGACATATCCTCTGTGGGAGAAAGAATCCCCCTAACATAATCAATAGAGCCTCGAACCAAAGAATAATCAACAGGGTCTCGAACCTTGGAATAATCAATAGGGCGTTAAACCCAAGAATAATCAACTAGGCCTCGAACCCAGGAATAATTAATAGGTGCTCGGACCTCAAATTGGCATCCACCACCCTCCATATCAGTCATGGTCACTGCACTCGGACTATAGGGCATGACTTCCAGGTCTCAAACACTCGATTGTGACCACCGAAGCTTGAGTAGCAATGGGAAGCATCATCTAGGTTAAAGGTATTTTAACAGTCCCTCACTCAACCAATCTGTCCAGATCTACAACTCCAAAGTCGTATCATGCCCAGAGTGAATATAGGCAATGATACTCACAAAATATATTTACCATAAATTCCAGCCCATACCTCCATATGTAACAACTCCTCAGTTACACTAGCTTATCCTAGCCTCAAGTAAGGATAACAAATGCACAAGGATTGACAACTATATGCGGAAGTATATATCTCACTAGATAATGTAGGGTCATGCCACCCAAAGCCAAATACACCACATTCTAGTCAATCACAAGTACTTTGAGGAAATAGAGATAATCACCCAAGTATTTGTAGGGCTCTATGCAGAGTATATTTAGGGTAAAATTGACTGAAGCCTAGGCTAAGGCCACGAGAGAACAACGAGTTAGAGAATAAATAACAGGGTCCTAGACCTGGGGTATCAACAGGTATATCACAAGTATCCAAAATAACCAAGTCCAGTAGAAGTCATATCTATACCAAACCAGTCCACAAAACGACCATATCATATGTATCTAGAGTAAATCGGCCCATTGGAACCATATTTATACCAGAATCAGCCCACAGTATGACGCGTAATCAACAAACAACCTCACATCCAGCATATCATAGTAGCATTAGGCTATATATACCTACAGATAGAAGTTAAGCCAGAATACATACCTGTTACAAGGCATTTGCCCGTATCCAACTTTTACCAGGCCTTATCGTAGTTCTACAGTGCCAGAACTCAACTATTATAGTGGTCATAGCTAATACAGTCCAGAATAACCACAAGTATCCCAAAATAACTATAGTTACCCCATATGTTAAGTACAACGACTATCTCCCCATATGTTAAGTACAACGACTATCTCAGAAAATATATGTTAACAACTCATGAGAAAAACGTTAAAATGCATAGTAGTAAATATAACTAACAATCAGCCTCATGGCATATATACATATCTTACTCATGACTTTCAACCCCAAACGACTGCCAATATACATGTATTTCAACTTAGTCTAGAGGTAAAGAAAGCCTATCCATGCACTCTGGAGTAGTCCACGTGAGTTTTACCCTGTTTGATAACCTCCAAATGCTGCTCAGTTGTTAAAAGATGAATCACAACATAAACACGACAATTTTGACTGTAATATATCGAGAAAAGGGGAAGAATAGGTCAATTGCGACTAAAATGGAGAATGCAGGACCCATGCTCGAAACACCAAACCAACCCCTATGAAATGATTCTTACATCACCCCAAATCTATAGCCAAAAATTCAGCTCAAAACAAGTTCCAGAATAATCAGAAACAGCCCAAAACCAAAAAAACATTTTCTATTCGAATTTACATATATGTACAGCAGCTTCTTGACCAAATTTCTTTAAAACATAGTCAAACTAGTAGAATCCAACGACAACATAGGTCTCAAAAATTAGTATAATTTAGACCCAAATTTCATTTAATTCTGCTGAGAAACGTCCGAGATATCATAGTTTGAATTTTTCCCAGTGAAATGCAATAAAAATAGCAGCTATATTAATATTTTTGAACCAAACAGAGCTCTATTAATTAATTCTGACATTACCATGATGTGTGCCTCGCAAAAGCATACAAAATAGACCCTAATTTTACCAAAATTGGATTCAAAATGAATAAGAAATCACATGTCGAAGTTTTCGAAAACATACTTGAAACATAGTCAGAAAAATAGGGATTTTTACCTCAAATAGCATGCCTAAATCAATTTATAATACTTCTATGATGTTCTCCTCAGAAAAATACACAAGTTAGCCTTTTGAATTGCCAAAATCGGATAACAAACGAGAGAGGAATCATCATCCAAAGTTGTGCGTATCATTTTTACATTTTTTGGAAATATTCCAGATAAATACATCATTTTTCCTTCTTTTTTTTACACACCGCCTGCCACATGGCAGCATCAAGCTGGGACACATCAACGGCACCGTGTTTAACCTTCAACAGCTGCTCCAACTTAATTTTGATGTTCCAGCCTCATCTGAAGTCATAAAAATACAATCCATATATGAAATTTGATTGAAAAGAACATTTTAGACTCAATGATATAGTCGAAATTCCCATTGGAGGTCGTTTCATTCCAATGTGGGTCCAATTTTCCACTATCGAAGTTTGCCAAAGGAGCCAAAATATACCCAGAAGCACCAAAGACTAAATGAAAGGTCCTATAAGACCAAAATCAATGTTCTAAATCTAATGGTATGGTTAGAATTTCCATTTGGGGCACGTTTAACAATGATGTCAACTATTGACTCATTCCAATGGCTAAATTAGCAAAACTCGATATAATTACACTGAACATCCTCCTAGCCTAATTTAGCCATTCTGGAGCTAATGGAATTGACAGAATTCCACTCTGAGGTCGTTTACTAGTACTTTATCAGATAATTCATTTACGGCCATAATGTGTCATTTACCCTAAAACACAAGATAGATGTCAAATGATTCATCCAATGACCGAAAGAATCAATGCCAATAAGTCATAATAATCAACGATCACTAGCAAATGCTCAAATTGATAAAATATTCATAAGATCACCGAAATGACCTAGAGGGTCATTACATGTCTTGACTGTTGTTAATATTAATTATTAAAAAAATATTTGCAGGCAATGCTATTTGAAGTTTTTCACTCAATTCAAGTATTACTAATAAGCCTTTGCATTTCTATTTATTTAAGTTATATGTAGAATTTTTCTATCCTTAATTTAAGGGACAACATGTATAATACCATTATAGCTCAACGGTGAGGGGATTTGGATTTTGTTTTATGTTTAAAAAAACTTGTAGTAGTCTCTTTGAGCCTCATTTGGTATTTGCATGTTTTAATTTGTTTTCTTTTACTTATTTATTTATTTTTTATTTTCGAGATAATATATTTGATATCATGAAACTTGAATGTCTTACAAATATTTATATTTTCTCTTTATTTGCATGAACACCATGGGAGTAAGTGGAGTCTTAATTCGGGACTCTCGCAAAATCAAGTCTCATGACTTGACACCATCATACCCGCACATGGAGTCAACATCTTAGACTATCTCAAATAGCAATCCAAATAAAGGGATCTCGCTTTGGAGTCATTCATAGCCACTATATTTTATCATTTATCATCTATTACTTTGCTTTACATGTTAAACTTGCTTGTGAGGTTTCAGTATGCTCTTATTTTCTTTTATAATTCTTTAGATAAAACTAATATAGATTTTTAGGTTTGGGCACCTCTGGTTAGAATATTTTGTTTTGATTAATTGACCTAAGTTTGGACGGTTAACTATTTTAAATGGATCTTAAAGGATGCCTTACCCCTTTCCTTTAGGATATTTAGAGCCCTTAACTAGAATCATATAAAGTTAAGTAGACCATTAATTTTGAGTTAAAATAGCATCACTTTAGCAAAATATAGGTTTCCTAATTTATCTTAAAAATTAATTAGGTGGTGACTCCTTAAGTTATAATTTAGGAATCTCCAATATGTTATACGCCATTTGACCTCGGGTTAAAATTGGGTATAACATAATAGAGTCTTCGCCATTGTTTAGTCTGGGTCTGAATCAACCGGCTGCTAATAGTAAAGGTATTCTGCCAAACACTATAGACCCATCAAAAGTTGTTGATCATAATATTGTTGGTGATTCAATTGATGAAATCATACCCGAAGAGGACGAAGTATCTTATTTTGAAATTTTTAGAATTTTTTTGGCATGATGACTTCATACTCCAAACACAATCATCAAAGAAACATTTCAATACATAACTGCTTCATGTATCAAAAAATAAAAAAAGTGAAAAATATAAATCAATACACATGTACAGTTAAAAAACAACAAAATATTAAATGTATGATCTGGTTGAATCTACAATATGGCTTCTCTTTGATACATTAAAATCAAGTTACTAAACTCAAAATTTCAATAATTCAATATCTTTTCCTGTCAGATTTTTTCACTTTGAAGTTGAATCCCTTGTCGACCTTATATTTTCTTGTCACTTCGACTAATGTGGCTTTGTCCTTGTACATTCGTTTAACTTTGACATCAATATTAGATAAATCACAAATGACATTTGATACTTCAACTTCAGGGACATAACAAGAAATAGTATAATCCATTTCAACCATCCCCGTGGATGCATCAAATGACAGGCTATCAACAAGCTCCAAATTGCTTGTATCTACGCATAATGGGTATATCCCAAAATCAGGTTCCTTTTTCTTTATTTCAATAACAACTTAACACCCATACCGTTGCAGATTGAAATAGGAGATAAATTACCTTCAACAACATATTGAATCTCAATTTTTTTCCTTCTTTCATCATCCATAACTCAGTAGCCATCACAGCTCTAAGGTTAACAAAGGAGATATTATCTCCTACAATAACTCTATCACTATTGTATTGATTATACAATATATCAGATTTATAAATTCCTGAATAGAAAATCAAGATTGAGATATTCATATTAGATCGATTTTTATTAAATTTGTGGTCGCGAAAAAGATACTGTAAATCAACAAAGATGTTTTTTCCGTTTTGAATTTTGAACCTAACAGACTGTTAAGAAGTTGTTGGGATTGATTAAAACAACTAGAACATTTTAGCATTAATTAAGAAATCACAATCAAAGTGTCAGTTTATTTTTCTTATTTAATGTAACATATTTAAATTGATAGTAATATTCCATAGGTATCAGTTTCTAATTTCATGTATCAATCGACATGAAAAAAGTTGAGAGTTTTGGTAATTTTTAAAGCAATTGGGAATAATGGGGATTTTAATTAAGTAGTATCGAAATGACTCCAAAAAGTACTCGAAAAGGTGCCTCGAAAATGCCCATAATCGTAATTTCTATATATCTCAAAATTCATGCGTGATATCAAAATTCGACTTCATATTCGTGATTACGGGGAACAATTGAGTGAAAAATGGGTATATCCAATTTCAGAGCAACCGTAGCAACATGGTGGTTTCCAAAAATTTACGAAACCAGTGAGGGTTCGTGCCCTTGGAGTGACGAGGCCAGGGCGTAGACCAGTGTTATTTGTTTCTATTTTTTGTTATTCTGGTCCAAGTCCTTAGGGTCTTGGGTCTAAGCCTTCCTATGCATGAAAACACACATAGTTAGTCATTTTTCAACCCATATTATTCAAGGCATTCCCCAAAACCCTCTCTAACACTTAGCCAAATATTTCACCCATTTGAAGTGTCCCAAACTCACTTCCAGATCTTAAGAAATTCATTCAAGCTTCAAGTTCTCATTCAAATCATCGTCAAAGAAATCTCTAAAGTTGAAGTATGTAGGTTTCAACCATTGGATCCTTTCACCCATGGTGCCCAACCTTCCTTTTTGAGTAAATTGCATGATTTCAAGTTGATTCATCTATGGGTATTTCTTATTATGAATTGATTATGAACTATGTTGGGGTTTCATAAAAGTGTAACTATTTAAGCATGTTTTGAGCTTTAAATCTATTATTATGAGATTTGATAAAGAGGTTCAATGTATAATGCATGAGGGTATTACCAAGACTTGGTGAGTTGATTTACATTAAGTTTTATCATATAATTTCACTCTTGGATTGCATGATTTTACACTAGCATTACATAACCATTAAGTGTTTGATAAAATGTTCGATTTATGGTTCTTGAGTTACTGATTTTGTATTGCATGATTTATGATTTAAATAACTTTATAATGATCAAGGGCTTATATTAGTATGTTGATTTCTTGAAAAGTATCTATAGTGTTGCAAGTTGATCATACCTTGTGTGATCCTTTGATGTGATGGTTTGATGAGCTATTATGTACTCCCACCTAAAAGATTATATTGTAAGGTAGGGCTAATCTACTGTAAAGGTCATACCATAACGTAGAGTAACCCATTGTTCCTACCTAAAAGATTATATTGTAAGGTAGGGATAATCTATTGAAAAGGCCATATCATAAGGTAGAGTAACTTATAGTTCCTACTTAAAAGGTTATATCTTAAGGTAGGGATAATCTACCGAACAGGGGATACCATAAGGTAGAGTAACTCATGGTTCCTACTTAAAAGATTATATCATAAGGTAGGGACAACATACAAAAAAGGACATGTCGTAAGGTAGGATCTCTCTTACTGATGAGATTATCTCATAAGGTAAGTGAACCCTATATTCCTATAGAAGAGATTACGTCATGAGGTAAGGATACCTATTGACTTCTACCGATGAGGCCATACCGTAGGGTAGGATCAATTATGACTCTTACCGAAAGGATTGTATCATAAGGTATCAGGCATCTTATACTACCTACTCAAAACATTATGTCATAAAGTAGGGGTATTGGAAACACTCTCTGATAAGGCTATACCATAAGGTGAGTGGGTAACTACTTAGTCATTCTCATGCATGCTTGTGTAAGGTTGAGTATATATATGCCCTATTGAGCTTATGTTCATTAATTATGATTTAAAAGTATGTTTTACTCAAAGCATTGATCATGCATGTCATATTGATATTATATTATCTATTGACTATGACTATGCATCTTGAATATACATGGCTTATGATTCTTATTGCATTGCATCCCAATACTTAGTACATTCTAACATACTAACACATACTCTCTGCCTACATGATAATACCAGGTAGGAACCAAAGCACCTCTAGATTATCCTCCTCATGGCTAGTTCGGTGCTTTAAAGATAAGCTTTGGTGAGTCCTCAAGTCAGGGGACACTAGTTATGCTACTCTTACTTATCACTCTAAGTTGAACTCTTGATACTATAAGGGTGAGCTCAAAATGTGTGTTGGCCCCCACCCTATCTACGCTAGAGGCGTTGTTGGAACAAGTGATGTAACTATGTTATGATATTTACTTTTGAATATTTTATGGTTATCAAAAATTCTCCTTAGTACCATTTTCCCTATTTTTATCTCTTATTGATTATTATTTCACTTTCACGACTAAGGATGTATGATTGATATGCTAAGAAGCTTGTTTGGGGTTCCTTTAGGTTGCTCATTCATCGTGTCATGTCTAGGCCATGGGCTTGGGTCGTGACAAAGATGGTATCAAAGCACTAGGTTGTTAATGGTCCTCAGAGTCCAACACACCGCATCGATTAGAGTCTTATTCAAGGTTGTGAAGCGCACCATAACTATGAATAGGAGGCTAAGAGATGTTTTAGAAAATGTTTCACTTCTTCATGGTCTATATCATGCTTTAGGTGTAAGATAAGGCTTTTTTCCCTAACGAATGCTCTTTGGTATTCTAGATCATGCCGCTACAAAGAGGAAGACCAAGGAGGGGTTGTTCACCTTCTCAAGCCCCTCAAGAAGAAGAGGCTTCTCAAGTTGAGTTCTAGCATGCCATCATAATGTTAGCCCATGAAATGACCAACCAAATTAACCAAGGGGCCCAAGTACCTTATGCTCTCACTTCGGCATCAAGGGTAAGGGACTTCACTAGAATGAACCCATTGGAGTTCCATGGGTCTAAGATGGATGAGGTTCCTCAAGAATTCATTGATGAGGTGTGCAAGGTGTTAACTATCATGGGGGTGACTTTGAAGGAGAAAATGGAACTACCGGCTTACCAACTAAAGGGTGTGGCTCAAATTTGGTTTGTGCAATGGAAGATGAAGAGGCCAAATCCTGATATTATTCATTAGAAGGTGTACAAAGCTGCCTTCCTCAATCAGATCTTTCCTATTGAGTTGAGAGAGGCTAAAATAATGGAGTTTATGAACCTTAAGCAAGGGTCGATGAGTGTGAGGGAGTATGCTCTCAAGTTCAACAAGTTTCCTAAGTATGCTCCACATTTAGTGGCCGACTCTACATCAAGGATGAACAACTTTATGTCAAAGGTGTCTGATTTGGCTAACAAAGAGTGTTGTATCGCGATGCTTGTAGGAGATATGGATTTGTCATAGCTCATGACCTTTGTTGAACAACTTGAGGGGGAGAAACTTAGGAATAATAGAAGCAGGAGTCCAAGAGGGCTCAATTTGAGGATGACGGGTTTCAAGGCCAAGGATCCTCTAGTTCTCCAAAAAAGAGGGTTATCGAGGATGGGATACCTAACCCAAGGCTCTAAGAAGGTGGTAAGAGGGAGACTCATCATAGATGCCCAAAATATGGTAAGAAACATGGTGGCACATGTTGGAGGAACAAGGGTGCATACTTTAGGTTTGGCGAGATGGGGCACAAAATTTTGGATTGTCTATATGCTCAAAACAAGGGTAAAGTGGTGTTGTTAATCAAGGGAGTGCTCCAATACATAATCGGTCCTATGCTCTTCAAAGGAGGCAAGAAAGGGATGAGGTGCCCGATGATGTTACTGGTATGTTGAGGGTTTTCTTGATTTGGTTGTGCATGCTTTAATAGTTTCAAGAGTCACTATTTCTTTTATTATTCCCTTGCACTAATAAGTTTCATGTCTGTGTCCCAAATAGTTATAAGAGTCCTTTTGATGTCTACCCCTCCCCTCCTTTAATGAGTCTATTATGGCTAAAAGGTCTATAGGAAGATTGCCCCATGTCATTATTGGATAAAGTGTTATTTTGTGATGTTTTGAACTTGGCATGGTAGATTTGAGTTTGTCCTTAGGGTGGTTGGGTTATATGCATATCATGCTTCTATTGTTTGTAGAATCCGTAGAGTTAAATTTTAATTTCTTAATGAGTTCGCAGTTGAGTGGGAAGGTTGTAAAGTGGTAAGTACGGGTAGATTCATTTTTTGTCTTAGGACCAAATTGATCTTTGAGGGTTGCATTTATAATCTTGTAAGGGGTTAGGGAAGTTGAGTCGATTCCAGTAGTTAATGAGTTTCTTAGTGTCTTTTTCGATATTTTACATTTGAGGTAATGTCTTTTGCTTGACCTATGCCCCGGCTATGTTTATGGATCTCATGAATAGGGTCTTTAAACCCTACCTTGGTATATGTGTGGTAGTTTGTGGATGGTATATTGATTTATTTTTGGAATGAAGAAGAGCTTGTTAGTCACTTGAGAGCGACATTGCAAATTTTAAGGGATGAGAGATTGCTTGCTAAATGTGATAAGTGTGAATTGTGTGTATCAAGGAGGCGGTTAGAGAAGTGCATCAGTTGGATAAAGTTTTGAATAGTTGTATAGTGGTTTTGATGGCTCCAAATATTATTTAGTTGAAGGGGTCAAGTTAGAGCAAGACCATGGCCCCGCCTTGCTAGAGTGGAATGCTTTGGTGGAAGATGCTGAAGTGGAGGTTTTCTCCCAAGAGAGAGAATGTGTCCTTAGGTACTAGAGTAGGCTATGTGTACTTGTGTTGATGATCAGGTTCCATTAAAGTTCCACCCATGAAGGGTGTGACCCGGTGTGGCAAGAAAGGGGATTGAACCTAAGGTTTGTGGGTCCTTATAGAGTGTTAAGGAGGATTGGTAAAGTTTGTTTATGAATTGGAATTTGCTTATGGGAATAGATAGAGTTCATCTGGTCTTTTATGTATCTATGTTGAGGGTATATGTTAGTGGCACAAGTGCTATAGGACTCTTTGAGGTTGTGGGGGTTGTGGAGGATGGGCTTACCTATGAGAGGATCTCAGTGGAGGTGTTGTGTAGATATGTGAACAAGTTGAGGATCATAATTATAGCCTTTGTCAAGGTTTTTTTGTGAGTATCAATGAGTTGAAAGAGCCATTTGGGAAGTCGAAGCGGGCATGAAGAAGTGACACTCGTACTTCTTTCATTCTATTCAAGCTTAATCTAACAAAACTAAGCCCTTCTATGATTTTAAGTCTTAAGCTTCAGCCCGCATGTCATTTGCATACATTCATGTTTAAATTAACGAGTTCATGGTGATTTTTTCACTTATGTTGAGATTCTTTTTGAAATGGTGTTTAAGAGCATTATTACATTCTTGTGTAGGCTGAGATTATCTTGCTTACTTCTCTTATATGCGCTTATTTGACATTCGGGGATGAATGTTCCCAATAAGAGATATTGAAATGACCCCAGAAAGTGCTCGAAAATGTCATGATATCAAAAATCTGACTTCATATTCATGATCAGGAGGAAAAATTGAGTGGAAAATAGGTATAACCCCGATTTTAGATCAACGGTAGCAAGAATTTAATTTCCAAAAATTTATGAAACTAGTGAGGGTCCACACCCCTGGCGCGTGTGGTGCAGACCAGTGTTATTTGTAGCCAGATTTTGTTATTTGGTCCAAGGCCATGGGATCTTGGGCCTAAGTCTTCCTATACATTAAAACACCTATACTTAATCATTTTTCAATCCCATATCATTCAAGACATTCCCAAAACCCTCTCTAACACTTAGCCAAATATTTCACCCATTTCAACTATCCCAAACTCACTTCCGGATCTTAAGGAATTCATTCAAGCTTCAAGTTCTCATTTAAATCTTCATCAAGAAAATCTCCAAAGTTGAGGTATGTGGATTTTAACCATTGGATCCTTTCATCCATGGTGCCCAACCTTCCTTTTTGAGTAAATTGAATAATTTCAAGTTGATTTATCTATGGATATTTTTTATTATGAATTGGTTATGAACTATGTTGGGGTTTCATAAAGTGTGACTGTTTAAGCATGTTTTGAGCTTTGAATCTACATTCTATTATGAGATTTGATGAAGGATTTCAATGTATAATGCATGAGGGTATTACCAAGACTTGGTGAGTTGATTTACATTAAGTTTTATCATATAATTTCACTCTTGGATTGCATGATTTTAC
>JAOTQJ010028385.1:0-52831 GCA_025642045.1 Solanum sejunctum | reverse complement strand
GGTTGCCTTATGTGTCAACTTTGTTAGAGGTACAGAAATAGAAGAAAAACCTTCAACAAACCTCCTGTAATAACCTGCCTAACCTAGGAAGCTCTGAACTTTTGTGGGTGTTGTTGGTCTTGGTCAATCTTTCATAGTCTCTATCTTTTGTGAATCAACCTTTATTCCCTCATCATACATAATATGACCCAAGAATGCCACTAATTTGAGCCAAAATTCACATTTAGAAAATTTGGCATACAACTGTCGATCACGATGAACCTGTAACACTTGTCGTAAGTGATTTGCGTGGTCCTCTTCTGATCTTGAATATACCAAAATTCGTCTATAAATACTATCACAAACACATCCAATAATGGCTTATATACCCTGTTCATCAGATCCATAAAATTTGTTGGTTCATTCATTATCCCAAATGACATAACAAGAAATTCAAAGTGACCATAGCATGTTCTGAAAGCAGTCTTAGGTATATCTTTCTCCTTCACCCTCACTTGGTGATAACCTGATCTCAAATTAATTTTTGAAAAGCATTTGGCACCCTGTAACTAATCAAATAAATTGTTAATTCTAGGGAGGTCGTAGTTATTCTTAATTGGCACCCTATTCAATTATCGATAGTTGATACACATTCTCAAGGTGCCATCCTTTTTGCGTACAAATAACACTGGTGCATCCTAAGGGGACACACTAGGTCTTATAAAACTCGTCTCCAATAAATCTTTTAACTGCTCTTTTAATTCACGCAATTCTTCCAGGGCTATTCTGTATAGAGGGATAGAAATAGGTTGAGTACCTGGAAGTAAGTCAATACCAAAATCTACTTCTTGTTCTGGAGGTAAGCCTGGAAATTCTTCAGGGAACACATCAACAAATTCATTCACTATCGGAACTGATTAAAGAGTTGGTGATTTTGCCTCTATATCCCTCACTTTTACTAAATGATATATATACCCCTTAGATATCATCTTTCTAGCCTTAAAATAAGAGATAAATTTCCCCTTTGGCGCCCCAACATTACCTTTACTATATAATCGTTGCACAGCAAGTAATATAAATGACCAACTAATCAGCGGTAAATCTATATCAGGATTGGCCTTGGCTAAGGTTTTTCTTTAACCCCTTGGGCTACCTCCATGATAGGATCGACCCTGGTTAGGTGATTCTTCCACCCCTCGGGTTATCACCCATCAATAAGCAATATACGTTACTTTATCTTTCAATTACCTTTAAGATAATTCTTTCGGTGGTCGTAATATTGGAGATATAGGACTATAGATACAACATAGACATGTAAATAATCACAAAAAACAACACCACAATGAAAGTAGTAAGTTACACAAATAATGAAATACATAGGAGGTAGAACAATACATGAACTTTATTTAGTAGAACGAATTCGTGTATCTTGGTATCCAAGTATGTATGCAAGTTTGCAAGTGACTATATATGGGAGCATATGAACATGTGAAAGAGTCGAGACATGGCTATTTTTTATGTCAGAACAGATAAGAGCCTCTATGTACCAAGGAAGAACCTAGGTTTCATGCCAAGTAATATGAAATCGAGTAGCCTTACTTACCTCGTTCTACGACCTCGATATTACCTCGAGATAACCTTCCCTTCCTCCAAATATTTATCTATAATATAGTAGGTGATAAAACTAGCATTAGTAACCAATATATACATCTTGGCAGCCCAATCTCATAAAAAAATAACATACGGGCAGCAAACGGGTATTTTATAAACCCGAGCATATTCGTTAAACCTTTCCGCCCCTAATCTTATTTTCTAATACACATTCTCATATACATATTATGTGTAACCTGTTCTAGTACCATAACTATCTTACAATAGCCCATAAATCACAACACATAACAATTCTACGCAACATATAATAGGCGGCATAACGTTGCGTCCTTTTGCCCAATTTTGGCATCGACAATCTCATACCTATTCCAAATTTAACCAAACTGTCCTTAACACATCTATACATAAAAACTGCCTTAAAACAATCTTAGAATAGTACCAAAGTAGTCATGAAGGATGTGAGACAATAGCCTTCCATCCATCAGCCTACAAGTTCGTACTAAGAACACAACAACATTATCCTATAAGGACTTACTTTTATGGACTATAAAAGTGGTACAACAGCTAAGGTACATCACTAGAAAACTAAACCTTGTTAAAAACTTAAGTCTTACTTCATAATTCAGGCAACTAAGAAGAGAAAATCCTCTTGAACAATAAGAAAAGCTCACAACAATCCTTAGGACACGTGTTATCCAAAATTTAAGCACAAACATAACTAGCATATACTTCTTATTTGTAATATGATAAGTATAGCAAACAGATGGATATTTCCACTTACCTTAGCCTTCAAGGTTCAGGTTTTCTTCAAGAACCCTAGAGGGTTGTGTAGGCTGCCTTGTGAAGTGAAATAAAGAGAGAGAAAGAGTCTTTAGGAAAGCTGAAAATTTGTTCCAAAGTGAAATGAATTAAGGAGCTGTTTTTGAGCCCTTTTAAAGAGTCTCTTTGCCGACTTTCTTTTGAAAATTTCACCACATATTAACACATATTGATAACCTTGTGATATAGCAGCTTGGCTCTTATACTTGGGCCTAAATGGGTCTCAAAGTTGATGGGCCCTTGGCTGTCCATTTTTCAAATTTCTCTTCACTTAGTTTGGACCCAATTAGACAAGTGGGTTAGGTGTACTTAGTCCCTTTTATTATTCATCTTAGGCTGAAAATAAAGTCAATTTATGATGCTAAAACATGGGCTAAAGTTACACCCTTAACAAGGACTTTATTCATAATTGGACTTGGACAAATTTGATGTCAGGCCTCGTCTATGTTTAGCTAGCAAATTTAAGCTAAGCAAGTAGGTGATTCACCTGCTAGCTTTTTAAGTTCTACAAGCACCTCAATTCTCTCACTTTGTTTAGGACTGTGATCTCATCAATTCGACACAAAACATGTATACACTCAACCCTCTTAAGCATAAGACGCTCATATCACCCTATAACATGAGATTCAAGCACTTTTAAAAATTAGCGCTAATTTAAAAAGCCATAGCATGTTTCATTTGCATAGTACTAGTATTGTAAGAGGTGGCGTGTTATACATGTAAACCTTAATTGAGTCTAAAATCCTAAGTTGAGGGTGTCTACAAGTTGTGGCCCTGGTGTGAGGAATAGATATTGTGTACTTCACCTCAGGTTAAAAGCCTAAGTTGAGGGTGACCCTTATTGTGGTAAAGTAAGACAATGAGGTGGTCAGTTGGAAAATAAAGCAAGAAATGAAAAAGCATGAGCGTAGTGAAGAAAAAGAAACAGAAAAGTGCCCTGAATTGAGAAATAGTAGTAAGAATTAAGTTCAAAAATAAGGCACAACTTAAAATAGAAAGAAAGCACTCAAAAAGTTCAAAAAAAGGAGAATTAGGGTGGATTTATTGAAAAAGGTTGGGTTATGAAAGCGAAAAGTGTTGGTAAACATGGTTCAAGGATAGCTTTTAGTCACTACTTGCCTAAAATACCTTACCAAATCCCCTTGAACCTATATTACAAGCCCATAAGTCCTAAAGTGATCCAAACCCACTTTGTCACCAAGCCAGAAGATGAGTATAGAGGTAAGCCTGGTGTTAGTCACTATGCATGAATTTCAATTGTGAGGGTGGGAATGGTTCCTCAGTCCCTGAATTCTAAAAGCTTTTTTGAGTGAGTATGAGGGAATTTTTTCCAATGAGGGCATTTGTACTACTTGAGCAGCATATGACTATGCTAGCGATTATAGACGGTTGATGCTCCTAAGCTTGTCATAGTTAGATTTCCAGGTATCTCATTATGTTCTGGTTTTACTTAATAACCTAGCAATTATATTATGCGAATGGTAGTTGGGTACCTGAATCAAAGGAGTTGTTGTATATGTCGTTAGTGCAGTTGTTATATATTTCTCCTTGTCTGCTTAGATTGAGTCGTCGCTTGAGGACAAGAAACTATTTTAAGTTGAGGGTATTGATGTTCTGTCAAAATACAACACATTTGATGCCTAAAACAAGGGATTTTGTGAGTTCTTAATATGACTTTATATGGTTTTTATGTGTTTTGTGTTGTTTTTGCAGAAAAGTTAGGTTGGCATGATTTTTTGAAGAAAAATTATAGATTTTGCTGAATCATATCAAATGGATGGCCAAGTCGAAAGGACTATTAAAACACTTGAAGATATGCCTAGGGTTTGTGTCTTGGAGCTTAAAGGTAGTTGGGATGACCATCTTCCATTGATAGAGTTTGCCTACAATAATTACTATCACTCTAGCATCGATATGGCTTCTTTTAAAGCTCTTTATGGGAGACGATGTAGATAACTGGTGGGTTGGTTTAAGGTTGGAGAGGTGACTTTGTTGGGACCAGATCTAGTTATGGAGGCTCTTGTGAAGGTTAAGGTGATTAGGGAAAGATTGAGTATAACCCAAAGTCGTCAAAAATCCTATGTCGATGTAAGAAGAAGAGACCTAGAATTCCAAGTAGGTGTTTGGGTTTATTTGAAGGTTTCTCCAATGAAAAGTGTGATCCATTTTGGTAAAAATGCAAAATTGAGTCCAAGTTATGTTAGCCCATATCAAGTGATGAAGATGGTCAGTAAGATAGCTTATGAGTTGAAGTTGCCTAGTTAAATGAACTTGGTTCATCCGATGTTTCATGTCTCTATGCTGAGAAAATATGTTGGTGATCCTAATGTTATTGTGTCTCTTTATGTTGTAGGAGTTATTGAGGATAAGTTGACTTATTAGGAGGTTCCAGTTCAAATCCTATATAGGCAGGTGAAGAGATTGAGGAACAAGGAAGTAGCATTTGTTAAGGTCCTTTGGAGGAACTAACATATTGAAAGTGCTGCTTGGGAGGCCGAAGTGGACAAGTAAAAGTGGTATCCTTATTTTTTCAACTCACCTCAAGCCTAAAGTACTAATACTAACTTCCCTATGTGATTTCAAGTCTTATGTTTTAACCTCTATGTCATTCATATGCATTCGTGCATAACTCGGAAAGTTTATAATGATTTTACACTATGTTTAGATTTTAAAAATGGTGTTTTAAATGTAATGTTGCATGTTTGTAGTGGCTGGTTGGTTTATTATCACTCTTGTCTTGTATGGCTCTTTTACATTCGGAGACGAATGTTCCAAGGGAGAGACATTGAAACGACCCCAAAAAGTGCCCGAAAATGTGCCTCGGAATGCTCAGAATTTTAAATTCCATATATCTCAAAATCTATTTACTATTTCAAAAATCTGACTTCATATTTATGTTTAGGGGGTAAAAATTAATTGGAAAAGGGTCTCACCCTGATTTAAGAGCGAAAGAATAGCAATTTCAATTTTTAAAAGTGCAAATTCTAGTGAGGTTTCCGCATTGCCTCCATGATGCACCAAGTGCGTGCTCATGTATAATTTTGCCTCTGCATCCTGTCTGCAATGCGGAGAGGTGTATTTTCCCTGACAGTGTTTTTCCTATGCAGTCCAAATATTCTAAGCATTTAGACCAAGTTTTCTCAAACATATTTTTAACTATACTTAGCCAAATTTTACCCTTATATCATCCTAAATATTTCCCAATACTAACAAAAACACACAATCATATTTTGACCCCCCAAACTCAAGTACCAAACCCTCATCCCAACCTAAGGTTGTCCTTCAAAGTACTTCTTCAAGCTTCAAGTCTCCATCTCCAATCTTCACCAAGTTCATCCTAAGCTAAAGTATGTGATGTTGAGCCATTGGGTCCTTTCACCCATGGTGCCTAAGCCTACTTTTTACTAATATTTCATAATTTAAAGTTGATTTTACATGTGGGTCTTGTATATTGACAAATTTACTATATAGTGATTTTAGTTCAAGAAAGTATGGTTGTTTTAGCATGTTTTAAGCTCTAAACCTGGCATCTAATTTTTGATTTGATGAGGGGTTTTGATGTGAATGTCTAGTGGGTGTTGCAAGGTGTTGATTGATAGTTTTACTACAGATTTTCTTGCATGATTTTATCCCCAAATTGCATGGTCTTTTACTCCCATTACACGCACCCCAAGTGTTTGATAAAATGTCCGGCTAGGGTTTCTTATCGAAATGAAGGTCCAAAGCATGAGATATGATATAATTGACTATATGATGATGAAATAAGCTTATGTACATGATGAATCCTATATAAAGTGTTGCATTAGACCATAATCAATCGAGGTGGAGGTTTGTACTCATCAATCGAGGTGGGAGTTTGTACTCATCAAACCATATGAGGAATTTGTACTTTGCTAGCAGGGTGATAAGGTGTGATTATCATCAACCATGTGAGGGGTTTGTACCACACCACTAGGGTGATGGGGTGAGATTATCGTCAACTGACCAAAGGGTTTATACTTTGAAAATCTAGCTTGGTCTATTCTACACATATGATATTCTATGCTTATGATATTCTATATGAGCATAAGTCACTTAAGCATTTTTCACTTATGCATTGTTCATACATGTTATTTTACTATAATATGCCCATTGCCTATTGCTATGCATTTTGATCATGATGTTTATTTCTTGTTGTGTTGCATCCTACATAGTTAGTATATTAAAACGTACTAACACATACTCTTGCCAACATGATGTCACCATGTAAGAATCGGTGCTCAAGTTGACCATCCTCCCCCTCTACATGGCTAGTCGATGCTATTCCAAGCTTGTTGGTGAGTCCTCCATTTCAGGGACCATAGTCTATGATTGCTATTATCTATGTATTGATACACTTTCTTATGTTCTATTTTGACCATGAGTGTGAGCCTAGTTACTTTGTCTTGGCCCTCACTTTATGTATGTATTTAGAGGTGCTTGTTGGTCAAGTTGTGTAATTATGATATCAGCCATGACTCCTTGTCTTTGATTTTGATGTTTTGGCAAGTTATCCCTTAGCCTCTTTGCCCCTTATGCTTTTTTAATATCTTTTATCTGCTTCCATAACTAATGATGTGTAATGATAAGTTGAGAGGCTTGATTGGGGTTCCTTCGGCTTCCCCATTCACTATATCATGTCTAAGCCCTATGCTTGGATCATGATATCCATGGTGAAATTCAACGTTCACCTTCACAAGAGGGCTAAAGAACCTAAGTTACCATCTTGCATGTGAATTTCCAATTGTATTTATGTTTCCTAGCGAAATTGAGTCAACGAACTATGGTGAACATAATTCCCAAGTTGTCTGTAAAATTGAGTGTTTCCTCACATTTTAATTTAGTGTTTATTTCACTTCATTTTTGAATCGCAACCCCCCGCCCCCATTTAGAGATTTTAGTTATTTATGCTTGAAATGATTAGTAGTGGACTCTTATAGTCAAGCCCCATCTTCTCTATGGATTCGACTCTAACCTTCGGTTAGGTTAATTGCTGACAGCGACCGCTTTCTTATTAGAGCGTGAACATCATTGCTCTTAAACTGCAATACACAAGTCCAAAGCATATCTTCAAGAGTTTGGATAGGTCTTTTGGCTTGACCATCCTTTTGAGGGTGAAAGGCCGTACTAAGTTTAACTCGTGTACCAAGACCCCTTTGGCTTGGCCATTTGTTTGAGATGAAAGATCGTACTAATTTTAACTCTTGTACCAAGACCCCTTTGAAAGGACCTCCAAAAATGTGAAGTAAATTAAGCACCATGATCCGATATGATGGACAAAGGAATACTATGCAAGCTCACCAAGTTATGAATGTACAACCTAGCATAATCTTCAGCCCTATTGGAGGTCTTAATCGGTAGAAAATGAGCTGATTTTATCATCCTATCAACCACAACCTAAATGGAATCAAAACCCTTTCTAGTCTTCGATAATCTAACCACAAAATCCATATTAACCTTTTTCCCACTTTCATGTAGGAATCTCTATGTCTTGTGCCAGGCCAGCCGGTCTTTGGTATTCAGCTTTAACTTGTTGGAAACTATGATAACTGGATACAAATTTGGCAATGTCCTTCTTCATACCTCCCTACCAATACACCTCTCTCAAATCTCTATACATCTTAGTAGAACTGGGTAAATAGAATACGAAGAACCATGAGCCTCATCAAGAATGTTTTCTCTCAAGCCACCAACACAAGGCATACATAACCTACCTTGGTATCTAAGGACACCATCTCCCCCTTAGGAGAAAACCTCTACCCCACCATCTTTTACCAATGCCTTCAATTTTAACAAAGCAGGGTCAAGATCTTGCTTAGCTTTCACCTCCTCAACCAATGAAGATTTAGAGCCATCAACTACCACAACACCCAATTATCTATCTCTCCCAACCTAACCCCCAATCTAGCCAACCAATGGACCTCCCTAGCCACCCCTTTGCCACAATCATCAACATGAACTAGGCTACCTATAGACACCCTACTCAAAGCATCTGCTACCACATTACCCTTACCAAGATGATAATGTACACTCATGTCATAATCCTTAAGAAGTTCTAAGCACCTTCTTTGTCTCAAGTTGAGATCTTTTTGAGTGAAGACATATTGAAGACTTTTATGGCTAGTGAACACATCAACATGCACCCTATGTAAATAATGTCACCAAATTTTCAAAGCAAAAGCAACGACGGCTAATTCAAGATTATGGGTAGGATAATTATTCTTATGTACTTTGAGTTGTCTAGAAGCATAGGCTATCGCCTTACCATTTTTCATCAACATATAACCCAAACTAACCCTTAAAGCATTACAATATATTTTGAACCCTTCTGGCCCTTCTGGTAGTGAAAATATAGGAGTGGATGCAAGCTTATATTTCAATGTTTGGAAATTCTTTTAACACTCATTGGTCCACACAAATTTGGCTTTCTTTTGAGTGAACTTGGTCAAAGGAGAAGAAATAGAAGAGAACCCATTCACAAACCTCTAGTAGTAACCTGCTAAGCCCTAAAAGCTTCTGATATTTGACGGGGTCAATGATCTAGGCCAATTTCTAACCATATTCATCTTTTCAAGATCTACCAAAATACCATCCCCCAACACCACATGACCTAGAAAGGTAACCTCTTTTAACCAAAATTCACATTTTTCATACTTGGCATACAACTTTTCTTCTCTTAATTTTTGTAGCACTAGCCTCAAATAACCCATATTCTCCTCCTCACTATGTGAATAGATCAAAATATCATCAATGAAGGCCACAACAAATGAATCAAGGTAGGGTTTGAAGACCTTATTCATAAGATCCATGAAGATAGCCGGTGTATTGGTCAACCCAAAAGATATCACAACAAACTCATAATGCGCACATCTAGTCTGAAAGGCCATCTTAGGAATATCACATTCCCTTACCTTCACTTGATGGTATTCGGACTGAAGATCAATTTTAGAGAAATGACTAGCCCCTTGTAATTTGTCAAACAAATCATCAATCCTTGAAAGAGGATACTTGTTTTTATGGTGACTCTATTGAGTTGTCAGTAGTCAATACACATTCTAAGGGACTCATCTTTCTTCTTCACAAATAACACCGGTACACCCCAAGGTTATTGGCTAGGCCTAACAAAACCCTTCTCCAACAAATCTCTCAATTGCTTCTTCAACTCCTTAAACTCCATCAGGGTCATATAGTAAGGGGAAATATAATAGGTTGATTATCGGAAAGGAGGTCTATACCAAAATCTATTTTTTTTTTCGGGAGGAACACCGGGAAGGTTATTTGGGAAGACATCTAGGAACTCATTTACCATCAGAACCGACTCAATAGGAAAGGCCATACGAGTTCATTTAGGAATTGAAATTTGACCCTACAGGTTCTATAATCGATAGAGGCATAGTATGCATGCAGCCAATCTATCCTAAGAATAATGTCAAATCTAATATGTCCAACTCAACAAAGTCACATGGGAACAATTTATGCAAAATGCAAATAAGACAATTTTTATAGACTCTACTAGCAACAATAGATGCACCAATGGGAGTAGACACCTCATATGGCTCACACAATAATTCAGATACAACATGAAACTTTTTGACAACAAAGGGGTAACAAAAGAAAGAGCGGCACCCAGATCAATTGATGCATACACATCAAAATCAAAGACTTTTAACATGTCAGTGATGACATTGGGAACATTATCAAACCCTTGCCTCCGTTGGAGTGCATTAAACCGATTGTGTCTTAGGGCACCCCATTATTGGCCACCTCTACCCAAAGGAACCCCATTAGCACCCCGACCTTAAGGATGAACATCCTTACCCTTGTTGCAATTATGAGGGCAATCCATCATCTTATGCCCCATTTCCCCACAACCATAACAAGCACTGGTATACCTCAACCATGGCCCACCATGACCCTTACCACATTTTGGATACATAGCATTAGGACCTATACCACCATCACCTTGGACCCTTGGGATGTCATTAGTAAGCCTTCATCTACTAGAATTAGAGGACCCTTGGCCTTGGTGAAAACGGCCACCTTTGAGACTTTGGAATCTACCATTAAAACAGGCCCTTATGGCCTTATTACCCTTTCTTTTCCTCGATTACTCCCCCTCTAATTGTTTGGCATAGGTAATCAAGTGGGCTAAGTCTTTTTCATTAATCAACAAAGTGCCCGGTCCTCCTCATTCACTAAATCGGACACACCCATCATGAACTCGTTCATTCTAGTCATTGGGTCGGCAACCAAGTGAGGAACATAGTTGGAGAGTTGGTTGAACTTGAGGGCATACTCGCTCACACTCATTGCCCCTTGTCTCAAATTCATAAACTCCATCATTTTGGCCTCCGAAAGCTCAAGAGGGAAGAACTGATTAAGAAAAGGCGCCTTAAACTCCTCCCGTAGCACCACATTGTTGTTTCCCTTCTCTTCGTCTATTGAGTATACCATATTTGTGTCACCCCCTTGAGTTGGTAAGTTGCCAACTCTACCTTTTCTTTCGACCTCATACCTATGATAGCCAAAACCTTGTAAACCTCATCAATGAACTCTTGAGGGTCCTCATCCACTTTTGACTCATAGAATTCCGATGGCTTCATCCTCATGAATTCTCTTACCCAAGAACTGGGGGTAGGAGAATGAGGGGCTTGTGCCCTTAATTTACTTGATTAGCCATAACTTGTGCTACATAGTGAGAGCATCTCGAAGCTCACCATGAGTTGGTTGTTCCTCAAGAGTGTGGGCCCTTCTTTCTCTTGTGTTAAGCATGATCTAAGATAGCAATAAACAATTGTTGGGGGGACCTTACTTTAACTCTATAGCACGACTTAGAATATGAAGAAGGGAAACATTTTCTAAAATATCTCATAACCTCTAACTCATAGTTGTGGTGCACAACACAACCATGAACAAGACTTCAATTGACGTGGTGTATAGGATGTTGAGGACCATTAACAATCTAGTACTCTGATACCAAGTTTGTCATGACCCAAGCGTAGGCCCTAGATGTGACACAAAGAATAGGGAACCTGAGGGGACCCCAAATAATCCTCTTTACATATCAGTACACATCTTTAGTCGCTGAAGCATTAAACAACAAGAACAGATAGAAAAGAAAAGGAATTATGGGACTAGGGGCATCCTTCATAACATAGGAACATAATAAACCTAATAGAGTATAATACTAGTACATCATAAAGTTCCAACAACACCTCTACTGCATAGATATGAGCGGGGTCCAAGACAAGCAACCGGGCTTACCTTCATAGTCATAAATATAATAAAGAAAAGATAGTCTTAATATATATTATAAGGTCAAGTCATTGTCCCCGGAATTGAGGACTCACTAATTAGCTTTGAGTAGGATTATTATCCACGAGGAGGAAGATGATCAATTGGTGCTCCGGTCCCTACATGATAACATCATATAGGCATAGAGTATGCATTAGTAAATTTAAATGTACTGAGAATGTAGGATGCAATGCAATAAGAGATAGGCACATGGCAAAATGTAATATCATAAGAAAGAGATAGCGTATTAGAAATATGACATAAATGAATGACACTTGAAGTAAAACATGCTTATACAGAACATATTACGTGTGAAGAAGGTGATAATTATTAGATAACCAAGGCCTACTACCTCCTTGGTGAGGCAATTGAGGTATATACCCCCTAATGTGGTAACACAGGTCTACCTCCCCCCAAGCTAGACGAATGAGGTATATATCCCTCAATATGGTAGCACGGGCCTACAACCCCCTGAGTTAGGCGATTGAGGTACATACCCCTTAATATGGTAGTTCGAGCCTACTACCCCCAAACTAGGCAATTGGTCAACTTTCATCACAATAGATACTCTTCATGAAATCATCATATAAATACCTTCTTTTCATCATCATGAGTCACTCAAGTCATAAGTCATGCAACGGATCATCAATAGTTCAAGAAATCCAAAATCGAACATTTTATCAAACACTTGGTAGATGTGTAATGATAGTGAAAGATTATGCAATTCAAGAGTGAAATCATGCAAGACAATCCAATGTAAAACCACCCACCAACATTGGTAATACCCTTATACAATCTACATCAAAATCCTTCATCAAATCAAATAATGGACCATAGATTCATAGCTCAAAACATGCTCAAATAGTCACAAGTTTATTAAACCCCAACATAGTTCATAGTTAACTTCATAAAAAGTCAGACCCATAAGTAAATCAACTTGTAATCATGCAACTTAGGTAAAAAGGAAATTTGGGCACTGTGGGTTAAAGAACCCAATAGTTGAAACCCACATACCTTGACTTTGGAGAATTCCTTGATGAAGATTGAAATGGAGACTTGAAGCTTGGATGAATTCCTTAAGATCCGAAAGACATTTGGGCACTTGCATTTTTAGAGAAATATTAGTCTAAGGATTTGAGAGAGAATTGGGGAATGTCTTTATGATATGAAGGTGAAATATTGCTAAGTATAGGTATTTTCATACATGAAAAGACTTAGGTCCAAGACTCAAAAGCCTTGGACCGAAGTGAAAAATTGGCACAAAAATAACACACTGGTGATCCCTTGGAGAGTTGCACCTGGGGCATGCTAGCTCACTAAAATCACATTTTTGCAATTTTTAGATTTTACTATGGTTGCTCTAAAATCGAGGTTAGACCCATTTTTCACTCAATATTTCCCCTAAACAAGAATATGAAGTCAAATTTTTTATATCATACATGAATTTTGAGATATGTGCAAATTATGATTTCATGCACTTTCAAGGCATATTTTCAAGCACTTTTTAGGGTCATTTCATTGATGGAGAGTTGCTTTAGCATGGATAAAAAATGCTTGAACTTGCCTTCCTCCTCCACCTTTTTAAGTCTTTGAGAGAAGAGAGGAGAAGGCCTAGGGATAGGCTTAAACCTCTATGGTGAATCAGTTGCTTCACTCACTCCATCCTTGCCACGATCATGTCCTTCGTCTGCATCCTTTGCGACAATTGTCTCCTCTCAAACATCTTCTACATCAATTGGCATAAGAGGATCAATTGTGCTTTTCCCACCCTAAGTTGTGATAGCCATACACTGCCCTTCATTTTTAGGATTTTTCACTATATTGCTAGGTAGTGTACCCATCTGACATTGATCAATTGTGTTTTTCCCACCCTGAGTGGTGACCGCCATATACTGCCCTTTATTTTTAGGATTTTGCACTATATTGCTAGGTAGTGTACCCATCTGACATTGATTAAGCTGAGTCGACACTTGACCAAACTATTGTTCAAGATGTTTGATAGCCATAGAATAAGGCTCTATTTTCTGATTAGTACTTGAAATATCTAATTTCATGCCCCTCAGAGTCTCACCCTACGTCTCAAACCTCTTCAGCATGTGATCAAATATCTCCTCAATTTTGGAATCACCTGCACTTGTGTCGCAGTTGTATAATGGCACATAAGGACCATTTTTGAAGCCTTCTTTGCGACCCCAATCTGCATCAGTACCCCTGTTCCTATCAAAATATCCTCTAAGATTGTCCCTGTAAGCTCCATCTCTACCAAAGTCTCAGCCTTAGTTTCCTTGACCTTGGTGCCAATAGTCCTGATTGGACTCCTGGATGTTGGTCTGAAAACCCATCATCTGATAAACAACAAAACAAGTGTCCTCATCATAGTATGGCTCCTCATACATGAGTGCACGTGGAGGTTGGTGAATCTTTGCATTCACTCTTACTTGGTTTTGCTTTATCATCACATCCATACTTTTACAAGCTGAGTAAGCTGCTATATAATTTTTTCATTAATTCTGGATTACTATGGCCCCACACTGAGAGCACAGAAACTCTTTGTGGAAGCTTTATCCTGCTCCCCCATGCATGATTTTCTTTGACCACTCTTTCCATTTGCTCTACAATCCTTGCAAATGGTTGATCTAGAAACATGCCCCTCATCATAGTGTCAACATAGGCTTGACTGTTCTCATGAGGAGCATGGTAAAATATCTCTACCTAGGCGTCATTAACAATTTTATGGTTAGTGATGCTCCTCATTTATTTTGTGAACCACTTCTAAGTAGTACTTATCAGATAACCAGGAAGTTGCTTGAAGTTGTTGATCTGGTCCTTCAACTTGAGCTTCTTCAATCTATGGAAGTACACAGCTAAAAAGGCCTTCTGAAAGTCTACCCAGTTGGTGATTGAACTCTATGGGAGCTCATATAGCCATAATGCATTATTGCCTGTAAGAGACAATGGAAGGCAAGGAGTCCCACAGCATCTATAGACAGATTTTGTGTTCCCATCACACTCGTACAAACAAATGTCATATTGTGTAGGTGGCTATATGAATCCTCTAATGGTAAGCCCACAAATAGCCCACAATTCTGTAGCATCTGAAGTAATCTACTCGAGACTATGAACTTTGTGTCTGTCAGTAGTGGTGGCAACATAATAGCTCTAGTCACCTCCATGCCTTAGGATTCAACCTGCATTGATTCCACTGGTAAGCATTGGCGTTGAAATCTTGAGGCTATGGAATATTCTCCAAAGGAGGTGGGTTCTCATTCTCAGCATCATCATTATTATTCCTATGCAGAGTTGCATTGGTTGTGTTGTTGGCGGTATCTTGGGCCATTATTCTTATTGTTATATGGATCTCTAGATTAAATGGAGTTATGGGGTTGCCTTGACACCAAGTGTTTGGCATACACTACTCGTACACCTTACAAGGAAACAAAAACAACAAATAAAGATAAAATAGAGGGAACTAAGGATTAACACTCAAACTACTAATAAATTACTAAGTCTAGCCATATTCCCCGACAACGGCGCTAAAAATCTTGAGGTCGCCCAAGTTCTCCTTTTAAGAGGATAAAACAGTTGATGTCAAGATATAGAACCTGACCAAGGTTAGGGTCGATCCCACAGCGAATACATAGACTCAAAAAAAATTCACCAATATGCAATACGAGTAATTAACCGACTCAATTATCCATTGGTAGAGGACTCTTTACATCAAAACTTCAGAAACAAAAAGAATGAAGTGAAGGATAAACGTATATCATATGTATTGAATACTATAACAAATGATTAATAATGACCCAAATCCATAGTTTTTCTATAAATAATAGAAGAATTGGTGTGAATCCATTCTACATTGAAGAAAAAATTGAATATTCATTAATCAAATCATTCACTCCATGGTTTGATAGATCTTTTGAAGAACTGATTAATCAGACGAGAATAAAGATAGAGTCCCATTCAACATGTCAATACCGGCAACAATGAAATTTATAGTAATAGGAAAATCCGTCAACTTTAAAATTTGTGAGGGTTCAAGTCCCTCTATCCCTAAAAAGACTATTTAACTCCCCAACTATTAATCTGACCCCCTTTCCTTAACGGTTCCAAATTTCTTATCTTTCCCATTTGCTGGTTGTAATAATCAATTTGGAAAATAAACTAAACTAACTATCATGAGAGAAAAATCAATAATAGAGGGCAACTAGGGCATTGTGTTCCCCATGATTCCCCAACTGAGTATTCCTGTCTAGTGTATAGCATGCAGGACGATAATTTAAGTTCACCAATCCTTTTGGTCAAAGGTGAGAGCCAAATTTCACTAAGCAACTTGGCCTAGTTCCATAGTGTGCATTACTAACCATTACCTATTAGTCTCAGTATAACCTTCCTTTGGCCCAGTTTGGTTGATTAGACGAGAACACATCAATTGAATCTTATTAATTAATCTCTTTTTCTTTTCATTACTACAGTGGTCCAGTCAGTAACACTAGGTGAGTTCTAGTGTTAGTCACTACTAGAAAACATGCAAAATGAAGAGAGTTAATTAATACATGCATATACACCTCCCAAGAATTGTGAATTTTCTGATTTTACTTTGTTAGTTCTTCATGGCTCCCATTACCCTAGTTATGGATTTAGCTACTTATGCTATGTATAGATGAAGAGATTACAAATTGAGAAGACGTAGTTAAACACTTACACAATTGAATTAAGAACAAACAAATCCAAAGTCAATGAAAATCACAAGCTTGAAGATCAAATTATACCACAAGTGTTCTCTAAGATTCTCATAATTTTCTCTCTCAAAATGTTAGTTCTCTATGTACTTAACCTAAAACTAATAAAAAATGGAGAGAAAGTTTGAAAAATAACCTAAATACTTATGTATAATAATCAAAAACAAGTCCTAAACACAGTAGAAAAATTGGTCGACACTCCAAACTGTACTTTATGACCCATATTGTCTTCTATGGCTTATAGTCAGGATTGCATAATTAGCTATTATAACTTTGGACTTCACTTCTATGATACCCCTTTATGACTTGTATAGTAGTTTATGACACATAAAGGGTGTTTCGTCTGATAACTTTCCTACAAGTCCACTTCTCTAATCCTCAGGGAATAAAAGGTATTCTATGACTCATAAACTGCTCCACGACTTATCTTACATGTTTGTAGACTTTAACTTTAGCAAATAGCCCCTCATAAGAAATCATTATGAAACCTATCTATGACTTGTAGAATGCTCTACGATCTATAGAAGGTCTCGTACAACAGTAAAAACTAACTTATGCAATTTTTCTCCAAATCATGGCCAACCTATAATCCTGCAAATCTAAACACAAAAACATATAAAACCTAGAAATATCGCATTGAAAACACACAAAATCCTAAGTTTCAAGCATAAACAATGTGTGGCAGCACATCAATGGGTGCTCCCGGAGACTGATGAACAACTACATTAATTCATTCTTGATTCTGTTTCATCACTACCTCCATGTTAATATTAATCTGGGAAATCTCTTGCATTATATCCTCATTCATTTTAGCTTCTTCTGAACTGATACTAACAACACATGATCTCTTAGTAGAGGATCTGTCTGTCGGCCCCTATGAATGATTCAATCTTGACCACCTTTTCTAGCTTCTCCGCAACCCTTATAGATGAAATATGCCACCTATGATGGTATCAGCATATACTTGACTATTCTCGTTCGTGACATGATAAAAGATCTCCACCAAGGCATCATCAATAATTTTGTGGTTAGGGATACTTTTGAAACACTTTGTGAACTGGTCTTATGTAATACTGATCAAGTTACCAGGAAGTTGCTCAAAGTTATTGATTTGATCCTTCAACTTGAGCTTATTTTATATTGGGAAGAACCTCCCCAAGAAGGCCTTTGTCAACTCAAGCCAACTGGTGATCAAACTCTGCGGGAGCTCGAATAGCCTTAGTGTTGCATTGCCTATTAGAGATAATAGGAAGCCATGAGGCCCAACAATATCCATAGACAAAGTTTGAGTTCCCATTATGCTCTTATAGACAAACACAATGTTGTGTAGATGACTATGCAAATGCTCGGATGGTAGGCCCACGAACAACCCACAATTCTGCAGCATGTGAAGCAACCACTGGAAACCATGAATTTTGTGTCATCTGATAATGGCGGTAACACATTGGTTCCAGTCACATCAATATCCATAGAATTCTGTGTATATTGATTCCATTGATAAGCTTCAATGTTAAAATCCTATGGTCGTTGGTCAATATCCTTATGGAGAGGTGGGTTGTTGTCATTCTCATTCTCATTCTAGTTCTAATTCAGAGTTGCATTCATTGTGTTGTTTGCATTATCTTAGGCTATCCTTCTCAACCTTCTTTGGATCTTTAGGGAAAATAGCATCAAGGAAATGCCTTGACTTCACGTGCTGGGGATATGCTACACATGTATGCTGAAATAGAACACAAACAACAACAATGTAAAATGAGAGAAATAAGGATTAATTCTAGAACTACTCGAATTAAACAAGTCTAGCCGTATTCCCCAGCAACGGTGTCAAAATATTGATGTTGCCCAAGCTACACCTCTTTTTTGAAGGCTAAAGTGGTCATTGCTAAGATATATAACCTGATCAAGGTTAGAGTCGAACTTAAAGGGAATATGGTAGACTTAGAAAAATTTAAAGTAATTTGAGTAGATTAACCTACTTATCTCCCCAAAGGGGGAGGGTTATAGCAAATATGGAAAGTAATATTAAACAAAGACAAGTATGAAGTCAATATGAAGAGTAACTAGGATATTTTTTTCCCCTGATTCCCTAACTTGGTATTTCCAGATAATCGAATTCATTTCCAGTGTGTAGTATGAAAGAATGGTAAGTTAAGTTTACCAAATTCATTCATCCTGGTGAGAGGTAAATTTTCCTATGTGGTTTGATCTATCCTCCTAGTTTGACATTATTAACCCTTACCTATTGTTCTAGTACAACCTTCCTTTGGCTAGTTTGGTTGATTAAAGGAGAAAATTAATCGAATTCTGTTAATTAATCTCTTTTTCTATTCATTATTGTCTTGATCCAATTAGTAACACTAGGCGAGTACTAACATTGGCCACTACTAAAAAGCAATCAAAATGAAGTGAGTTAATTAATATATGCATGCACACTTTTCAAGAACTACGAATTATCTGATTTTACCTTGTTAGTTCATAATGGTTTCACAATCCTAGTTGTGGATTTAGCTACTCATGATTAGTGTGGATGTAAGAATCATGAACTTAAATAACATAATTGAGCATTTACACAATAGAATTAAGAACAATAAATCCAAGATCTTCACTAAGAATCACAAGATTGAACTAAAAGCACAAAATAATATTTCAAATGTGTTTCTCTCAAGCTCTAAAATTATCTACTATTATATGTCATTCCTCCAAAAAAATAACCTAAAAAACTATTTATAGTCTTTGAAATGCAAAACTAAAATGAAATAGGAGAACTGGGTTAATAGCTCTACAGGCACTTCTAGGGTCATATAAAGTTCTACGACCTATATTCTGGGCTTCGTGGACTTCATCTTGAATTCTGGATTGACTTCTATGACACCTATCTATGAGTCATATAAAGTTCTATGGCTCATAAAGGGTTTCGTCTATTAACTTTTCAGTAACTCTCCACTTTTTGAATCTCAGAGTACGATACCAAGTCTATGGCTCATAAAGTCTTCTATGGCTCATTTGCATGTTCGTAGACTTAAATTCATAAAATTACCCTTTACTGGAATTATGCATGAAACTAATTATATGGCTTGTGGAATTTTCCATGGCCCATAAAAGGTCTTATGAAACCTCAACTTCTCTAAAATCTACATACTTAGCTCAAAAATTGTGCCAACCCTATAATCCTGCATAATAAATATAAAAGCACATCAAATCCACTGATAACGGTTTGAGAATACATAAAATTCCAAGTTTTAAGAATTAAAAGTGTGTATTTTGAGTGCATATCAATTAAAACTTAGAAACTTAAAGAAAAGGTAAAATACATAACAGGGAGCTATCGGTAAAAAGATACCCATAAATCAACTCAAATACCTGAGATACTAGAGAGAACAGAGTTGATGAGGGAGGAACTTGGAAAAACCCTATCTTTGTTCTTGAGAGTCTTGTCCTAGAAATTTAGAATTAGAACAATGAGAAGAATATAGGTGCTCCTTTCATCCCCCAAATGACCTAGTTTAGGAATGAAATTATGGTAAATGATCAAACTATCCCTCTACTAAAACGGTTGAAAGCCATCTACGAGACCCTGTCTACAAACCATTGATTTTTTTAGGGGCCATAGACCCTCTCGTCTAATGGCTCATCTAAGAATCCTAAAAATATGGCCTTTTCTAAATTTGAGATCATGATAAGCAAGACAGTCCATAGATAGGTGAGAGTAAAAATGCAGAGACCAGAGATGTTCTTGTCAAGGATAGGGTGGTCGATGCTATAGAGATGCCATAAAAGTTGAAGCCCATTCCTAGACCTCTTCCTCCATTTCGTCAAAGAAGTAAAAAGAAGGAGGAAGAAGATAAATTCAAGCACTTCCTCTCCATCCTGGAACAACTCTCTATCAATATTCTTCTTATTGAAGCATTGAAGAAGATGCTTGGGTATGCAAAGTTCATGAAGGACTTGGTCACGAAGAAGCGGACTGTGAGCCAAAATCTCTCCTATGAGCTTTCACACTATAGTGCAATTACTACAAGATACTTGGTGCATAAGCGAGAAGAGCATTCATAATACCTTAACCATCGAAGATATTGAGCTTGAAGAGGCACTATGTGATCTAGGTTCCAGCATAAATTTGATACCCCTTGCGGTCTTCAAGAAGCTAGGACTAGGATCCCCTATTCTTACGAGCATGCGATTGTTCATGGTGAATAGAATAGTGAAAAGTGTGTGGGGATATTGTATGCTATCCTTGTCAAAGTTGATAAATTTGTATTCCCTGCAAATTTTGTGATCCTTGATTGTGAGGCTGACTTCAAAGTCCCAATAATCTCTTGAACGTCCTTCTTAGCCATTAGGAAAGCATTGGTGGGCATGGAGAGGAGCCAACTCAAGTTTAGATTGGGTAAGGACAAGGTCGTATTTAATGTCTACCAACATACAAAGAGGGATGATGATCTGAAGGTAGTCTTTGTCATTGAGAATGTTGATGAGGCAGAATCAGAGGTATCGATTGAAGAAAGACTAGAAGTCGACACTCTGAAAGTAGTGTTAATGAATTTTGAGGGTGGCAGTGTCCTAGATTATGAGGATATGGTACACGATATTGAAGTATCTTATGCCCCTATACGCCAAGTTAAGTAGGAATTGGACCTGAAGAATCGAGAATCATCACCTACTAGACTATCCATTGAGGAGCTATTGGTGCTGGAATTAAAGGCTCTTCTATTCCATCTAAGATATGCATTGTTAGGTGCCAAGAACACCTTTCTAGTCATTGTTGTTGTGGATCTTAATGACAAATAGGTGAATGCATTAGTCGTGGTGCTTAAACAATTTAAAAAGACTATCGGGTGGACAATTGCAAACATCATTCGTATCCTACCTGGGGTATGTACTCATAAAATCCAACTTTTCAAAGACAACAAGTTGAGTATTGAGCACTAACGGCGTCTCAACCCACTTATGCAAGAGGTCGTGTGCCAAGAAATCATTAATTGTTCGAACATAAGGGTGATATATCCAATCATTGACAGTGAATGGGTGAGTCTTGTAATTCCCCTATTATTAATTAATGTATTACCTTTTAACAAAAATATCCCTTTGAGATAGGATCAACCCCTACTTCACAATTTTTTGACTTAAGTTCGTGTCATTAGATAAATTGATTTTCTTGAATAGTTGGAAGGAATGAGGGAAGGGTTGTCTTAGTGCAAATTATTATTTTTTGATATAGTTATATATGTTAAAAAAGGCTTAATAGTGATCATTATATGTAGAGAGAATAGATAAGGAATGGAAAAAGGGGATAGTGCAGCCACCTTATTGGACCTTTTTCTCTTAAGACTCTTTTGACATAAAATATGTTTTCCCCCAAAGTAAGTCAATTATATGGATCTTATCAGACTTTATAAGATCTATCCTATCCTTATTTTTTAATAACACACAAAAAAAAGAATGAGTCCCTTGGAGAAAAGTTGAGAAATTCCTTATCCTTTGGTAAGAGGTCGAAATCTGTCTTTAAATTGAATAGTGTGTAGTAATTGTGGAATATCTCATTGTATATAGTTGTGTGTTTAGTATGCTTAATATATTTTGAAAATCTAATTCACATACCTACAATATTTATATTTATGTAAAAATCTAAATCTACTTGTGTGGTATCAAAAGAAGGCGTGGAAAACAGTGCAAATTCGGACCATTTTTGTGTTGGAGAAGTCCTCTATGTGTGATTGTTAGTATTTTAATCAGATCTTCATGTGTGACCTATATTTTGTGATGATTCTAGGTTCTTTCAAACTCTAATACATGTATATACAACTCAAATGTTTATGTTGGAACCTAATTTGGTAGTTATGGATTCAAAACAATGGACGTAAATTAGGACAAGTTCTGTCAAAGGTTTGACATAGAAATCCCTGGGGATGTGTTGTTAGGTTTTCGATTATAAATACTTGTAAAAAGGGTATTTTGTAGTGATTCTTGACTGTTTTCAACCTATATTCATATACCTACAATTTTCATGTAGACTAAAAAGACTAGTTTATCCATTTACCAAACCGAAATTGATTTGTATTGCAAGGCAGTGAAATTGCTGAAAAGAGTCTCATTTGTAAAAATGGGACTCAGTTTTGGAATTTCTCTTGTTAGTTGCTACCTGTTTAAAGTTTTGAATGTTAAATGAGCATGTAAATGAGTATTAAGGTACTCACACTCTTAGACAATCTTAAGGAAGTTGATTAAAAAAAATGAATGTCGTATTGATCCACGACTTGAAATTGGTAGGGTCGGTTGCATGCTAAAAGTTTTAGGTTCATGTAAAAACTTATTCTTCTACCTTTGTCACCTGCTGGTATATTTCAATGTTATCTTGGTATCTCAGCTACTTTCTTGTCATTTTATTTGGTTGTGTTGATATATTTTTGTACTTGCAAGGAACTTGTATAATTCGTCGATTTGTATGAATTGCCTGATCACTTGACATCATTATGGAATTTGTCCTTCTTGTGGCTGTGACTTTGTCACCATTAGCATGCCTCTTTTTTAGATCAATTTCCATCTTAATTATGGAGTTTTGATTTGCCTCAAGGATAGAAGCAGTCCATTTTACGGACAAACTAGGAAATCACTTTTAATATGGTTCTTGGTTCTCTTGAAAATTGGGTCTCCACCCTTCTTGAAATAGAGCTTCGGACCTTCTTGATACGGGGCTTCGGTCCTTCTTGATACTCGATAATGTTGGATGTAATAGTATGACATACATATTGGGCGAAACATGGCATTTAAATGTCTTGTAAAAATTGTTCCAAGAACTCTTGACACTTAGATGTTTAAATATCTCACTTGATACGATTGATATATTTGTTTACTAGTTTATTTATTGTATTCTTATTATGTTACTCTCAACTTAACAATGATAAATTGAAAAATACAAAAGGGTTCTACTTTTAGCTTTTACACCACTAAGCTTCACGCCTTAGCCATAGTTGTTTCTATCGTAGAAGCATATCGAGTTAATGCTTGAGGATGGCCATGGAAGATGATTTTATGGGAACTTTGCACGAGATCACATTTGCATCTGGAAATATATATCATAGTAGTTTGGGACAAGTACATGATTTTTCTGTTGCATATGTATGTATAAACTAGAAAGGCATGCGTAAATTACGAAACCATGGGTTATACCTTAAGATTTAGCTTATCTAGTTAAATTGGAGTCGTCGAGCATGTTTTTAATGTTACATTAACAGTTATTTTGAGATGACTATGTAAAATAGATTTTCAACAGGTACTACGATAATATGAGCAATGTATAAAATCGCATAAAATAATGATTGAAATTATGTGCAAGATACTTACGCTTTAAACTTGAACTAGAACTCAACTTGATGACCTTTAGAATAGGATCATGTACCTTTAACTATTTGAATTCATTAATTAGTTATGATTAATATAGCACATGTTAAATTCTTCGCATGTTATCAAGTGTTATGTAGACCTAAAATGTACAAAAGTGGCATCCTCCCACGAGGGTTGCCAGAAGTCTGGTCTAGTTTGATCCAAGGAATGGAGGTATCACTATAGTCCCAAATTCTAGCAATGAGTTGAGTCCATGCGACCAGCCACTGGGTGGAGGGTGTCCATAGACTATAGAAAGCTCAATGTATCAAGAAAAAGGACCATTTCCCTATGTTATTAATGGACCAGATTCTAGACCACTTGGCAGGAAAGGGATCGCATTGCTTTCTTGATTGTTAGTACAGCTACAATCAAAAGTCTATTGCTCCAGAAAACTAGGAGAAAACAATGTTCACATGCCCCTATGGTACCTTCGCATTTAAGAGGATGTCATTCAGGTTGCGTAATGCACCAATGACATTCCAAAGATGTATGATATCCATTTTCTCAGACATAGTGGAGGATAATATTGAGGTATTCATGGATGAATTTAGTCTGGTTGGTGACACTTTTGAAGACTACTTGAAGCATTTGCATATGGCGCTTAGTAGAACTGAAGAATGCAATCTATTTCTAAAATTAGAAAATTCTCACATCATGGTAAAGGAAAGCATTATGTTGGGGCATAGAATCTCTAGCAAGGGAATCAAGGTAGATAAAGATAAAGTGAAGGTGACTGAGAAGCTTCCCCGAACTATCTTTGTAAAGGGTGTGAGAAGTTTTCTAGGTCATGTAGGATTCTACATACGCTTTATAAACGACTTCTCAAATATTGCACATCCTTTATGAAAACTACTTGAGAAGGATGCTAAGTTCACTTTTGATAATGCATGTCTAAAAAACTTTGAAGGATTGAAGCAAAAGTTGATTTTGGCTTCTATTGTTGTTTCTCTAAACTAGTCAAAGCCCTTTGAGATAATGTGTGAAGCAAGCGGGGTTGCATTTGGTGTAGTGTTAGGACAGCACATAGAGAAGATACTACATCCCATATATTACACTAGCAAATTCCTAAATGCAGCATAGAAGAACTATGCTATCATAGAATAGGAGCTACTTGCAGTGCTCTTTGCATTCAAAAAACTCATATCTTACGTTTTGGGAACCAAATTCATTGTGTATATGGACCATTCAGCATTGCAGTACTTGATGTCAAAGAAGAATGAAAACTTGAGACTCATTCAATGGGTATTTCTTCTTTAAGAATTTGACTTTGATGTTATTGACAAAAAAGGGACTGAAAATCAGGTTACAGACCACCTCTCTAGATCTGAAGATGGAGCCATCCCAAAGCTCAATAATGGGGTAGAGATTGATGATTCGTTCTCTGATGAGAGAGTTTTAGCAACATCCCATGACTTGATATCGTGGCTTATAGATTATGCAAATGATTTGGTTAGTGATATTGTGACACCAAACTTGACTACTCACTAACACCGTAAGTTCATGTCTGATGTGAGGAAGTTTTTCTGAGATGATCCATAATTATTTCGTGTATGTGTAGATGATATTATTCACTGTTGTGTTCCTGAGTCCAAAATGATGAGTACTTGAGAGGCATACTACTTGTCCCTAGTAAGTGGGCATCATAGTGGAATTCAGACAACACATAAGATCTTGCAGAATAGCTACTATTGGCCAACTATCCACCAAGATGCCTACAATTATGCCAAAGCATGTGATAGATGCTTGAGAGAAGGTGGTGTTTACCGCAAGCACGAGCTCCCCTAAACCCTATTATGGTGATTGTATTATTCCATGTGTGGGGGAATGGATTTCATAGGCCCATTTGTTAGTTCGGATGAGAACAAGTTAATTTTAGTGATTCTGGACTATGTATCAAAATGGGTGGAGGCTGTCGTGCTTCCTAATAATAAAGGAAAAAGTGTCATAACATTTCTGAAAAGGAACATCTTCTTACGGTTTAGAACCCCTCGGGCAACCATTAGCAATGAAGGCTCCCATTTCTGCAATAGATTGTTCAAGGCTCTACTTAAGAAATATAGAGTGAAGCATTGCCCACCCTACCATCCATAAACAAGCAAGAAAATGCAAACCGGACTGATAGGTCAGGAAAGCTTGATGATGCATTATGGGCATACCAAACTACATTCAAAGCATCCATATGTATGTCTCCCTACCAACTTGTCTTTGGCAAATCCAGTCACTTACTAGTAGAGATTGAGCAAAAGACTATGTGGGAACTAAAAAAGTTTAATCTGGACTGGAATGATGCAACAAACTCAAGGTTGAACCAACTCAATGAGCTTGACGAGTTCCACTTGAAGGCATATGAAATCTCATCCTTGTATAAGCAAAGAATGAAGTTGTAGCATGATTAACATATCGAGAATTGCCAATTTACTCTAGGGGACTTGATTTTGCTACAATTCCAGATTGAAGTTGCTCCCTGGGAAACTCAAGTCCAGCTAGTTGGGGCCTTTTAGAGAATCATGTGTTTTCGAACATTGGGCTATTAAGTTAGAAAAGCGAAATGAAGTAAAATTCAAAGTGAATGGTCAAAGAGTCAAACTGTATCATGGCAATGTTGAAGAAGTAAAGATGGTGGTAGCATGTACACTTGGTGAAGTTTGATTACCTAAGATGTCTAATTTGTGTCGCGATCATAAAGCAGGCACTACTTGTAATGCAACCCAAGGTAGAGACTAGCACTTAGGTGCGCAGGTATGTTTTTTGACCCATGTGCTTTATTATGATATTTTGTGCATTGAGGACAATGCAAAGTTTTTTCGATGGGGTGAGGGTAGTTATAGGCCTCAATGAAGTCTTAATAACCTTGGCCTATAAGTATCCCAAATTTTGAATCCAAGGAATTTTCTTTTTTGTGTTCTTTTTCCCTAAGGATATCTACTCTCTGTTGAACTGGTATGTTTAGGATGTGTAGGTGGTATTAATAGCATGTAGTACTAAAGTCTATGTCATATGTTAGTTTTTTGTGAAAAATGATACCCAACAAAAAATTTGTTAGTTAGTCTTGATAACAACCATGTATGTTTGACTATTTGACAGTGTTTGTTCTGATAAGTGAGGTCTAGTTATGATGAAAAGCATGATTTGAGAGTCTTTGTTAATAGTATAATTAGTGTCATATGTGTGTGAGCTTTCTTTACTAAATTTTTATAATGAGTTTCAACTCAGAACTTGTCCTGTTACTCTGAGTTAGACCATAGGTTAGTTGGCCAGGAAAAGATCATAATAGTTCATATTAGTCCACTTAGCCTAAATGACCAACCAAATATGTAAAGTATCCCTTGATCCCAATGTTTGAGCCTTGCATGTACCCTTTTTATTATAGAAACCTAAGGCACCTCGCCATGTTAAATATAAAATCCTAAAATTGGCCTGGTCCTTCCTTGAATATTGTGCACCTTGACTGAGACGAAAAGCTTAAGTTAAGGGGGGCTACCAAAAGTGGCCCTAGTTTATAGGTTAGATATTGCGCACCTCAACTCAAGCTAAAATCCTAAGTTGAGGTTGGTTCATATAAGGGTAATAACATAAAATGAGGTGGAAGCTAGTGATACATGGAAAGAGGGATGAATATGTGCTCTGGGTACAAGAAAAATAAACAAATGCCGAAACAATGAGCTAAAAAGAAAAATGATGTAAAAGTAAAAGGCAATGAGCTAAAAATGAGAGTAACAAACCGAAAAAAAATTTGAAATAAGAGAAAGAGAGAATGAGTTGAAAAATGACAATGTTGGTAGGAAAAAAGTATATAATAAGACAGTGTTAAGGAGGATTATTATTCACTATGTTCCCAAAACATCATACCAAAGTCCCCTGAGCCTACGTTACAAGCCAAGAAAGTCATATAGTGATCCTAGTCTAAGTAGTCAAAAGTCATTATCGTGAGTATAGAGGCAAGCATATGATATTGAGCATAGTATTTGGAGATCTTTTGTGAGAGTGAGCGATTTTGGTTTAGTCCCAAGCATTAAATTTGAAAATATTATCATGAGTGTGATATGGGACTTCTTTTTGTGAGGGCACTTACATTGCATTGTTGATCTTGGACTAATTTATTGATCGTTTCTTATCAGTGATTACCCAGCTTGTCATAGTTACACTATCATATATATTGATCTGCATTGGTTTGCTTGATAGCTATTTCATATGCATTTATAAATGATGTGGGTATCTATGCTTTATTTTGGAATGATGTGTACTATTAGATTGAGGTCAGTGTATTACTGTATTGCTTATGTAGATTGAGTCAATCACTTGAAAGCAACAATTTTAAGTTGAGGGTGTTAATGTGATGTCAAAATACAACACTTTTGATGCTTAAAACTTAGAATTCTATGTGTTTGCATAAGGATGTTAGTGGGCTTGATGTGCTTTATTCTTGTTTTGCAGGATTATAGGATTTAGCACAATTTTGGGCTAAGTGTGTAGTTGTTGAAGCTTTTCTAGTTCTACGACACCCTTTACGGATTGTGGAAGATTCCACGAGCCATAGAGTTAGTTTAGAGTAAAATCCAGTGAAGTGGTGGTTTTCTTAAGTTGAATCTACGAACTAGCGGATAAGTCATGGAAATTTGTACGAGTCGTAGATAAGGTTTCATACCCTAAGGATCAGAAGATTGGTAGTTTCTGAAAAGTAATCACACAAAACCCTATATGGGTCATAAGTATGAATGTGGCTCATAGAAAGTCCTCCTAGAAGCTATGCCCAGAATTCAAGGATGAAGAGTCCATGAAGCCCCATACGTGCCGTAGAACTTAGTACGGCCTGTAGACCTACTCATATTGCCTGCAGAATCGAGTTTTCTTATTTTATTTTGGACTTATATTTTAAGTACTATAAATAGATTTTTTAGGTTCTTTTTAAGGGAGAAGAAGATAGAACAGAATAGAACGACCAGAAACCTTGAGAAAAGTGCTTAGAAACTCTTGAACCATTATTTTGTGATTTTAACTTTGCGATTTCCATTGAAGATCTTGGATTTCTTGTTCTTAAATTCATTTTTGTAAGTACTCAATTATGTTATTCTACATTATGATTCTTGCATCTACAATGAATATGTGCAGCTAAATCCACAACTAGGGTTGTGATAACCATAAATAACCAACAAGGTACAATCGAATAATTCGTAATTCTTGGAAAGTGTGAATGCATGTATTAGTTAATTCTTTTTATTTTGATTGCTTCTAATGATAGCCAACGTTAGAACCCACCTAGTGTTATTGACCAGATCAAGGTAGTAATAAATAGGAAAAGAGGTTAATTAATAGGATTCGGTTGATATTTTCTCATCAACCAAACTGGATCAAGGGGAAGTTGTATTGGAAAAATAAATAAGGATTAGTAATGTCACACTGCGGGGATGGATCAAATCATGTAGTGAAGTTTACCTCTCACTTGGATCAAAGGGTTTGGTAAACTTAACTTATCATTCTACATGCAACACACTAGAAAAGAATATTATTATCTGGTAATACCAAGTTAGAGAACAATAGGGAACATAATACCCTTATTATTCTTCTTACTAGTTTCACAACACTGGTTTTAGTATAGGATTACTTTCTGCAATTTACAAACTCCCCCCCCTTTAAGGGAGATAAGTAGGTTAATTAACTCGAATTGCTTAAAGTTACTCTAGGTCTACCATATTCCCTATGGGATTGACCCTAACCTTGGTTAGGTTATATGTCTTGACAACGATCACTTTAACATGCAAAAAGGAGGTATAGCTTGGGCGACATCAAACTCCAATCATGAAAAGCAGTGAACTGAACATCCCTCAAATAGTTTGGCGATCCACCAACTTACAAATTAGAATTCCTAATTTGACAACATCTCAAGAATCATCAACTAACTTAAAAATATAGTCAAATTTGCGATCATTGTCTTCACTCGGCGGTCCGCCTATCAGACTTATCCTATCGCCCTATTAGTTTTCATCTCAGATTCACCCTTTTTCATACCTAAACAAATCAACACCCATTCTCACCTTAGGTTGCCTCCCAAGTAGTGCCTTAATTATCATCGTAGCATGATGTATTTCCTCTTTTCCTTAAGTCATCGATGATTGATTTATCACTGACATCACTTAGGGGTCTTATCTCGGTTTTAAAGTTTTGCATATGTTGAACACCATCTCTTCATCGTTCACTTGGAAACTTAAGTCCCCCCCCCCTCCTTTCCACATCCACAATAGCTCTTCCACTGGCTAAAAATGGCCTCCCAAAATAATAGACGCTTGGTGTCCACGTCAAATTCTAGGATCACAAAGTCAGTATGTAGAATAAACTTGTCCACCTTCACTAACAAATCATATAATATTCCAACCGGCCTTTTGATGGACCTATCAGGCATGAGGAGCTGCATTGTTATTGGTGAAGTGGTCTTTATGCCCAACTCTTCAAATATGGGTAAAGGAATAAGATTTATTCTTGTGCCTAAATCGCACAATGCTTTCTTGAACTTTGATGCTCCAATGGTGCATGGTATAGTGAATGCACCTGGATCCTCTTACTTCACAACAAACGTCTATGTGAACATGGCACTACAATTATGAGACACCTCTATTGTCTCACACTTAAGAGTTTGCTTCTTTACGACCAACTACTTCATAAATTTTGCTTAACCTGGCATTCGATCAATGTTTCCACAAGTGGAACATTTATCGACACAAAGATGAACATAGAAAGGAATATCTAAAATTTAGCCTTCTCTCATTTCTTCTTCAATTACTGAGGGAATGGAGGGTCAATCTTTACCTAAGGCATTTTCAACCTCAAAACTGGATTATCATTTTCTGAGAGATGCCATTTTGACATTCATTGTATCATCTCCGACCTTCTCTTTTTCACATATCTTGGGTTTCCAAGAGCTTTATAACTTTTTCCATTTTCATCAACTACCAAATTCTGATCAACTTCAATACCCACTTTATATTTGTCTTCTTCATCCGCAACCAATGTAGGCTTCATACTTTCTACTACTCCTCCACTTGGGGTAGTAATAGTTAAGCATTGCTAGTCACCACTCTTAGGATTTGCCATTGTGTCATTGGGCAATCCATATTTTTTCCTTTTATTAAGGTGAGTTGAGATATTTCCACATTAAATCTCTAAGTGTTTGATAGAAGCTGAATGCAAAGTCACCATTTGATTCAGCTGAGAGAAGTTCGATTTCATCTATTCCAATACTTTGTTAGAGGCCTCAACTTTATTCAAGATTTGGGTTAGCACATCTTCAGTCCAAAAGTTTTTTGGGTTTAATGCAGGGTCAACAACCTTCACCCTATCATGGGGTGGAACATACCTATCCCCTACGCTATCACTTTCTATCTAACCTCCAACTTGAGGTTATTCAGGCCATGCTATATCTCGCCATCCAGCACCATTGTTCGAACATTGATTCCTAGGTGGCTTTGGAAAAGGCAGGCGAGAACCCATCATTTGATTACCTATATAATGCACCTCTTCACTATTTCCTCCTTCGTCTAGTACATTATTATACACTACATCTCTAGTAGTAGCCATAACATTAACACTCTTCAAATTTCCTCCCATGACATTTTTAGTCAAGATATCCAGTTAAGTCATCATCTTGGACATATTTTCATCTCTCTCTTGATCCTTAGCAAGTTGTTATGAGATGGACCTTTGTGCATAGAAGATACAAGGTCATCTCTTGTATACGAATCTTGGTTAATCTTGGTCATATCATCCAATAACTCACAAGCAACAACAAAAGTTTGTTTCATAATTCCACCTTATTCCAGCTGGATGGCAACACTTTTCTTGACTGTATCAAGACTTACATAAAAGTATTGCAATAATAAATGGTCTGGGTTCCCATAGTTCGGACATTGAATCAAGAGTTTTTGGAATCATAGCCATGTATCAGGTAATGGCTCACCATCAATTCTCTTGAAGTCCTTTATACCTCTTCTCAGGTTAATAATTTTCGGAGGAGGGAAAAATCTTTCAAGGAATACATGTTAGAGTTCCTCCTATAAAGTGATTGAGTCCTAAGGAAGCCCAGATAGCCACCTCACTACTTTTACAATAATAGAGAATAAGGTAAGCCTTAACTTAATGGCCTATTTAGAAGCTCCCTTGAAAGGTAGTCACACATCGATGAAGTTCCTTAGATGCTCATGGGTATCCTCACGAGCTAGCCATCCGAATAAACTTTTCAACTAAAGTAGTTGTAAGAATATGCTCGTTATATGAAATACACCTCCTCCAGTTAGTAGGGCCAGTCGAATGGGACTAGTACTTCCCACTTGGTCCCGGACGGTGTTCTGAAAATCATTCACATCTCCAACATTGTGATAATGGATGAACCCGTTGTTCTCCATCTTAACTCATATTTGATCAACAACAAATACAACAAGAAAGATGTAAAACAAGTCTAACTACAATAACTAATTCAACAAACACTTTAGTCACAAACTAATGCCACTCCTCAAAAATAGTGCCATTTTTTATAGATGCTTAATCCTACTATTCAAATGAACCAGGGATAGTCATCATAAGTTTATTACCCAACAATAGAGTTTGGTTTGAATCCAACAAGGAGTGGAGGTTCGAGAGTTGAAGTATTTCATTGAATTAGGCAATTATAGGTCGAATTGGGAGGTTACAATAATTAAAGATTTAGAGTCAGCAAGCTACAAGTACTTAGAAAATTAACCAACAAATACAGAGAGATGTTCAGGATGTGTAAGTATGTGATTAGATCTACTAATCTAGAAGTATGTGATTAGATCTACTAATCTAGGTCTAAATATTTGACTAATTGAGTTAAAGATGAGTTAATAGGCTAGGATACAGGTAACCTTAATTTAATTATGACACCAATGCATTTTGCATGATTCAATTAGAATATCATACACTGATCATTGTAGGACATGCCTTGCATGAGAAATCATAGTAAACAACCTAGTACCTTAGTTATTAAACCCATGGGTATGGCATTCAACTGAAACCCCAAAAGATTTTCATCTTATACATCTATTCCATACTCTAACTACTCAGATTAAAGTAATAATTTGAGATATAAAGTAAACCCCAAGTTTGCAACCTTGAGATTATAAGTGAAACTAAGCAATTCACATAAATTCACTCAGATTAACAACAATATAGTCAAAATAACAAAGACCCAGTAATAGAAAGCAAATACCCATATTAATTGCACATCCCCAACATGAGGGCTTTAGTCACTCGTGCTAGAAATTAAAGATTTGATACCAATATATGCAGCTGAGTATATAGGTAACAAGGATTAGAAGAGAAAAGTTGATTTCAGCAAGCTAATCTTTACAAATATATGCCTCCATAATCTTGAAACACTCTCCCATGTACTTTTAGCGAGAAGGTGATGTGTTATCAAAATACAACACTTTTGATACTTAAAACTTAGATTTTATGTGTTTTCAATGTGATGTTAGTTAGTTTTATGTGTTTTTGTGTTATATTTGTAGGATTATAGTTAGTTTTATATGTTTTTATGTTATATTTGTAGGATTATAGGTTTGGCCTTGATTTTGGGAAGAAATACAGAAGTTTCTGGATTTTGAGGCAATACGAGAGCCTTTACGAGTTGTAGACCATTCTATGGGTCTCTACGAGTTGTGAAGTGGACTTCATAGACGATTCCAGTGAGGGGCTAATTTTATAAAGTTGGTTTCATGAATATACAAAATGGGTTATTGAATGATTTACGAGTGGTAGACCATGGTTCGTGCCTTGAAAATCAAAGAGTGGGACTTTCTGAAGATTTATCAGACGAAACACTCTAACGAGTCATAAAACACTTTACGAGTTGTAGAGGGGTGTAGTAGACTTGAAGTCCAATTTTCCAGCAGCTTTGTATGAGACCCGATTATGGGCCGTGGAATGCAATATGGCCCATAAACCTCTTTCATATGGCATGCCAACCAGTTATCGCATTATGTTTAGGACTTGTATTTGACTTATTATAAATAGATTTTTTAGGTTATTTTTCATAAGTTTTTCATATAATACTCAGAGAACTCAGCAGTTAGAGAGAGAAATAGTGAGATTAAATTGGAGAGATTTTTAGAGCACTTATATTCTAATTTCATCTTTAATCATGTGATTCTCTTGGAAGTTGGATTTTCTTGTTATTATTTCAATTGTATAAGTGCTTAATTATGTTATTCCAATTCATACTTCTTGTATCTACACAAAGCATGAGTAGGTAAATCCACAACTAGGGTTGTGGGAACTATGGAGAACTAACAAGGTAAAATTGAATAATTCATAATTCTTGAAAAGTGTGCTTGCATATATTAATTAACTTTCTTCATTTTGAATATTTTCTGATGGTGGACAACATTAGAACCCGTCTAGTATTACTAACTAGACCAAGGAAGTTATGAATAGGAAAAGAGATTAACAAACAGGATTTGATTGATGTGTTCTCTTCTAATCAACCAAACTGGGCGAAGAGCAGTGTAAGGGTTAGTAATGCACACTATGGAGATGGGTCAAGTCACATAGTGAAATTCATCTCTCACCTTTGACCAAAGGGCTTGGTGAACTTAACTTACCATCCTGCATGTTGCGCACTAGAAATGAATTAGGTTATCCGGTGATACTATCATATATTGATTCACTCCTATATTAGTTAATTTAGTTTTATTTTACCTTGATAATTATAAAAAAATTCCATTAGGGGAAGTAAGTTGGTTAACTACTTGAATTACAATCATTAAATTCTCTTGAGTCTATGTATTTCATGTGGGTTCGATGCTAACCTTAGTTAGGTTCTAGTTCTTGATAGCGACTGATTTATCCTTTAAAAAGAGATGTAACTTGGGAAACATCTAGATTTTGGCGGCATAGCTGGGGAGTATGGCTAGACTTAGTTAATTCATAGTGATTTGGGTGTTAATCCTTATTTTCCACATTTTATGTTTTATTTTTGTTTTTGTTTTTTTACGAGGCATGAGTGTAGTGTATGCCCAATACACAAAGTTAAGTATACCCTTGACCCCATTTGATCCTAAAATTCACCAAACATTGAGGAGAATGGCCCAAGACAATACCAACAATGTGGCCAATGCAGCTCTAAAAAGGGATGACAATGAAAATGTTAATCATGAGAACGCACCTCCCCTTGAGAACATTGCTCCATAGCCTCAGGATTTTAATGCCAAAACTTATTAGTGAAACCAACATAGGCTAAATCCTATGGCTATGGAGGTAACTAGAGCTATTGTGTTGCCACGACTACCAGCAGACAAAGTTCACAGTATCGAGTGGGTTGCTTCAGATGCTTATAAGCATGATTTTACTTCAAGCATTATTCATACATGTCATATCATTACTATGATATCCATTGTCTATGTTTATGGATTTTGATTATGTTGATTATCTCTTGTTGCATTGCATCCTACATACTTAGTACATTCAAACATACTAATGCATACTCTATGCCTACATGATGTTACCATGTAGGAATCGGAGCTCCATTTGGTCATCATCATCATTCACGTGGCTAGTGGCTTCTATTCAAGCTAAGTGGTGAGTCCTCATGTCCTAGGGCAATATCTATGTTCTTAGGTTATCTATTAAAGACTATCTTTCCTTTTTGGTATACTTTGACTATCAGGGTGAGCCCAGTTGCTTGTCTTGGCCCCCGCTAAGTTCTATGTTAGAGGTGTTGTTGGAAAAGATATGTATTATGCTTGAGCTTTGACTCACTTATGATATTCAAGCTATTCAAATATGAGTATTTCTCCCATAGTCTCCAATTTCCCCTTGTTTATATTTCTTATGATGAACTATCTTGTTTTCGCAACCAAGGATGTGTGATGATATACTATGAGGATTGTTTGGGGTTCATTTCCGTTTCTCATTCACCGGTCACATCTAGGCCCTAGGCTTGAGTAATTACAAGCTCATCAAACCAAAGATTTATCATATCAAAATAGGGCATCATAACTTCTCATAGCTTTCACAACATTCTCATCATTCATAGCATATAAAGGAGCCCTTTCACAAATCTTGTCATGCCCAAATCGTATATCTTGCCATAGAGCATTTATTAACATAAGAAGCTTAGATCATAACATAGAGAAATATGGTGGGTATATATTTGTGCTCAAAATCATGCAAGAACATCACATTTAAGACATAAGGAGAATAATGAAAACCCTTTTTCAGATTATGCATAGTAACCCACCAAATCATATCAAAAAATAGTTGAGGTACCTTTAAACCCTCACCATAACATCACATATATTTCATATCTTACCATTTCATGATATCATGTAGAGTAAAATAACATAGTATTCATTATAGTTTCCTTCAGAATCATGTTATGCAAATAACCCTCAAAACCTTAATGAAAACCCATAACTTAGAGAAAGGAAGCTTGGGAAGAAAATGGTTGAGCTTGTGGGGGAAAGGTCCCCACAATCAAAAATCCACATACCTTGATGTTTATAGTGGAGAAACCCTGATTCGGAGAAGATGGAACCAAAACTCTAGCTTCTTCTTCCGTTGGGAGCTCAGGAACTTGGGAGCATTTAGACTTAAGAATTTTGTGGGAGAGTGATAGGAAATGAGATGGGTTTAGGATAATAATCTGATAAAAGGGCCTCCCAAAGGTCCAAAATGATGTATTATAAGCATTAAAGGCTAAAAAATTACAAAACTACCCCTTATAAAAAAACTGGTAGGGTCGACCTACGAGACCTCATCTACGACTCGTAGTCTACTCTCTGAGTTGTACAATGGCCTCTCATGGACATAGGGCCTGAAATTCAGGGTCTCTGGAGAATGGCACGAAACCTTGACTTACAACTCATAAACACCCCTCGTAGGCGAGACGTTCAGGAACACCCTATCATTGGAACCTACTATGAGACCCCCTTCTATGACTCGTAGAATACTTTACAAGTCATAGAATGGACTTTAGAAATGCCCCAGATTTCACCATCTCTACCGAGTCCTACAAGACCCCTTTATGAGCCTATTACGACTACGAGTCGTAACCCTTTTTGTAAACATCAAATGAACCAAAACTCACTTATTTTTCTGAAATTTTCATGCTCATCTCAGGCGGGGTCTTACAATATCTCTCCCTTGGGAACATTCATCCCCAAATGTGCTAAGGCCGGCTCTATACAATTAATTTATGCACCCCGTACCAATGCACCATATATCAAAACACTATGCATGCAACATTTAAAATCTTTAAATCGTATTTTCAAATAATACTTATTATACAAGTCTAAAAACCACATATACTTGCATAAATGTCATAAGGATGGAATGCAAGGAACAGGATTCTAAGACAAGAAAATCGCATTACCTTAAGCTTTATCGGAGTAGAAGAGATAAGGATATCATTTCATCATATCGGCTTCGGCTTCACATGTGACACTTTCTACATGTTGGTTCCTCCAATGGACTTTGATGAAGGGTATCTCTTTGTTTCTCAATCGCTTAACATGCCTATCATATATTTCTGCTAGAACTTCTTTATAGGCCATGTTTTCGAACATATCAACCACCTCTAAAGGCACAACGAAGTTGGGATTTCCAACATATTTTCTCAACATAGAGACATGGAAAATTGGGTTGACCATACTCATTTCCATAGGCAACTCCAATTCATATGCAACCCTTTCAATATGCCTCAAAATCAGAAAAGGCCCTATGTACCTAGGGCTTAACTTTCCCCTCTTTCCAAAATATATCACAATCTTCATTGGTGAAACCCTTAAATACACCCAATCCTCTACCTTGAACGCAAGATCACTACTCCTGATGTTGGCGTAGGACTTTTGTCGACTTTGAGCTGCTTTTAACCTCTCTCTTATAATTCTCACCTTCTCTAAGGCTTTTACTACTATATCTTGTCCCAGCAAATCTATCTCTCCCACCTTAAACCAACAAACTAAGGATCGATAATGCCTCTCATAAAGGGCTTCAAAAGGAGCCATCCCAATACTTGAGTGGTAGCTATTGTTGTAAGCCAATTCGATAAGCGGAATGTGCTTATCTCAGCTACCCTTAAATTCCAAGACTCAATCCTTGAGCATGTCCTCAAGAGTTTGAATATTCCTCTCGGCTTGCCCATCGATTTATGGGTAAAAGGTTGTACTAAGCTTTACTTTGGTTCCAAGGCCCCTTTGGAAGGACCTCAAAAAGTGCGATGTGAATTGGGCACTGCGATATGAAATGATAGCCAATGGAACCCCATGCAATCTTACCAATTCATGAATGTATAACTTGGCATACTCTTCAACACTATACGTGGTTTTAACCAGTATAAAGTGAGTCGACTTCATCATTCTATCAATAATAACCCAAATGGAATCGAAATGCTTTTTAGTCTTCGGTAACCGAATCACAAAATCAATGTTAACCTCTTGCCACTTCCCAGTAGGGATCTCTATGTCTTGGGTCAAGCCACCCGGCCTTTGGTGCTCATCCTTGACTTGTTGGCAATTATGACAACCGGCAACAAACTTAGCAATATCTCTCTTCATATCACTCCACCAGAACACTTCCCTCAAGTCTTTATGCATCTTGGTAGAACTAGGGTGAATGGAGTAAGAGGAAGTATGAGCTTCTTTCAAGATCAACTCTCTTAAGTTATCAACATTGGGCATACATAGCCTACCTTGATATTGAAGAAAACCATTTCCCCCTTGGGAGAATGCCTCCACCTTACCATCTCTAACCAATGACTTCAATTCCACCAAGGCAACTTCAAGGTCTTGTTTGGACTTGAACTCTTCGACCAAAGAGGATTGGAAACCATCAACAACTACCATACCCCCATTTGCTACTTTATTCAACCTAACTCCCAACATATCTAGCCGATGGACCTCCCTTGCCAATTCTTTCTTGTTATCCTCAAAGTGAGTCACACTACCTATGGACACCCGGCTTAGGGCGTCGACACCACATTAGCTTTCCTTGGATGGTAATGCACACTCATGTCATAGTATTTAAGGAACTCTAGCCACTTAGGTTGCCTCAAATTTAAGTCTCTTAGAGTGAACACATATTTGAGACTTTTATAGTCGATGAACACATCCACATGAGCCCCATACAAATAGTACAGCCATATCTTTAAGGCAAACACCACATCCACTAGTTTAAGATCATGAGTGGGGTAATTATGCTCGTGCACCATTAGTTGCCTAGAAGTGTAGGTAATAAATTTGCTATTTTGCATTAGCACATACCCCAATCCGATTCTTGAAGCATCGCAATACACCATGAATCCCTCTAGTCCTTCAGGAAGAGCCAAAATAGGAGCGAACATAAGCTTGTCCTTCAAGGTATGGAAACTCCTTTCACCCTCATCCATCTATACAAAGTTTGCCCCTTTTTGAGTCAATTTGGTCAAAGGAGAACCAATTGAGGAGAACCCATCCACAAAGCTTCGGTAGTACCCATCAAACCCTAAGAAACTTTTAATGTCTGTCAGAGTCAAAGGTCTGGGCCAATTCCTTATTGCATCTGTCTTTTTCAAATCCACCTAAATACTATCATCTAACATCTCATGACCCAATAATGCCACTTTCTTTAGCCAAAACTCACATTTTTTAAATTTAGCAAAGAGCCTCTCTTCTATAAATATTTGCAATACCACCCTTAAATGTTGTGCATGATCCTCTTCTGTCTGAGAGTAAATCAAAATGTCGTCAATGAACACCACAACAACTACATCAAGGTAGGGTTTAAAGAACCTGTTCATGAGATCCATAAATATTGCCAGGGCATTATTTAGACCAAAAGACATTACCACCAACTCAAAATCCCCATATCTTGTCCGGAAAGTCATCTTACGAATGTCACACTCCCTTAACCTCAATTGATGATACCCAGAGTGAAGGTTGATCTTTGAAAAGAAAGTAGTCCCTTGCAATTTATCAAATAGGTCATTGATCCTTGGCAATGGTAACATACTCTTTATGGTGGCCTTGTTGAGTTTTCAGTAGTCGATGGACATTCTAAGCGAACCATCCTTCTTTTTCACAAACAATACCGGTGCACCCCAAGGTGACTTGCTCGGCCTTATGAACCCTTTTTTCTAGTAGAACCTTTAATTGCTCCTTCAATTCCTTTAACTTTGTCGGGGCCATCCAATATAGAAAAATGGAAATGAGATGGGTATCGGGGAGGAGTTATACACCGAAGTCTATTTCCCTTTTGGGATGGACACCCAAAAGTTCAGGGGAAACACATCAAGAAACTCATTGATAATGGAAACCGACTCAATAGAAGGAACTCTAGACTCAACATTCTTAACCCATACGAGATGATAAATGTAACCCTTGGAAATCAATTTCTAAGCCATAAGGTAAGAGATGAACCTACCCTTGACTACCAAATCACGATTTTCCCATTTCAGGACAGGTTCACTAGGGATTTGGAATTTAACCTTACCAGTCTTACAATCAACAGCGGCATGATATGTACGTAACCAGTCCATCCCCAAAATGATGTCAAAATCTACCATGATTAGTTTAACAAAGTCAAAAGGAAATTTTATACAATACTAGCATGAGATAACCCTTATAAACATTTTTACAAGAATAGACTCACCAACTAGAGTGGACACTTCGAATGGGTTGCATAACAATTTAGGACTATAGAGACGGTTAGAAATAAATGGAGTTATAAATAAAAGAGTGTTACCTGGATCCAATAAAGCATAAACATCAAGTTTGCAAATTTTTAACATACCAATAATGACATCGGGTGCCTCATTGACCCCTTGTCTCCCTTGAAGAGCATAGAATTGGTTGTGCCTAGGAACACCTCCTTATGGACCCTATTTAGTTCTTTGGCCACCATGAGCACCTTTCCCTTGAGGACGGCAATCCCTTCCTTTGTTTGGACAATCTATAATCTTGTTCCTATTTTACCACACCTGAAGTAAGCACCGCTATCTCTATAGCATCTAGCCCCATGGTTCTTGCCACGACTCCCACATTTAGGAGCAACCGGACCACCAGTACCACTTTGAGACTTTGGATTGAGCACCCTATAATTTGTAAACTTTTGGCCTTAAGATTTGTGGCCTTGTTGAAAGCGACCACTCTTAGTACCTTCGAATCCACCATCAAGTCAGGTCCTCTTGATTTCCCCTGCTCTCCTCTTTCTAAGCTTCAACCCCTCAAGTTACTCCGCATAAGTCATGAGCCGTGATATGTCCATATCCCCAATTAGCATGGTGGCATGTCATGCTTCAATAATCAAATCTGACATACCCGACATGACCTTGTGCATTCTTGCCCTAGGATCGATAATCAAGTGAAGGGCAAACTTGGAAAGGCAGTTGAATTTGAGAGAATACTCCATCACACTCATAGTCCTTTGCCAGATATTCATGAATTCCGTCAATTTAGCCTCTCTTAGCTCAATAGGGAAAAAGCAGTCAAGAAAGGCAAATTTGAATTCTTCCCACGGGATAGGCTTATCATCTGACCTCTCCATCTTCCATTGGTCATGCCATATTTGAGCAATGCCCTTAAGTTGCTAGGCTACTAGTTCTGATTTCTCCTATGAACTAACCCCATAATAGCCAAGACCTTGCACACTTTGTCAATAAATTCTTGGGGGTCTTCCTCCACCTTAGGGCCATGAAATTCTGAAGGACTCATTCTTGTGAAGTCCCTTACCCTAAAGGCCGGCATAGGAGCAGGGGGAGCTTAAGACCCTTGGTTAGCCACGACCCTTGCGAAGAGGGTGACCATGTTTCGATACTTAACATGGGCAACCCCTTCTTCGCCCGCTTGAGGGACTTGTAGAACCAGAGGGATTGGCTTATCTTAGGTAATAGGAGCTCTTTGGGCCATTCATCTCAGTAGCATAATCTACAAGAGGAAAAGGCCACTTGTTAGAGGTAGGAAACTTTAGGTTAAATATAAAGCACAAAGTAGAGCATGAAGAAGTGATTTATTTCCTAGAATCCCTTATATCCCCTTGCTCATAGTCATGGCACGCTTCACAACCATGAACAAGACTTTATGCGACACGGTGTATTAGAATTTCGAGGACCATTTATAAACCTAGTGCTCTAATACAAAGTTTTGTCACACCCCGAGCCTAGAGCCTATTACGTGACATGGTGAATGGGAAACTCAAGGGAATCCCAAACAAGCCTCTTAAGTACATATGGCACATCCTATGTTTGTGGAAGCATAAATGAGCGATAATTTAATCAAAAGGGAAAATGGGACTAAGGGATGTTTTCATAAAACATGGCATGAGAGTCAAGCTCAATAACACCAATCATATTAACATCCAATGATGCCTCTATATATAGAATAGGTCGGGGGCCAAGAAATTCCCCAGGCTCACCCTCAAAAGGTAGTATCCAAAAATAACAAAGGCTAGACATAGTATGATGGTAAGTAGAATTTTATCCCCAGATGTCTAACTGAGTGGTGGCGGTGGAGGGCTGTACGGTGCTTCGATTCTTGCATGGTTAGATCATGTAGGCAAAGAGTATGTGTTACTACTTGGAATGTACTAAGAATATAGGGTGCAAATGCAATAAGAATATAAGCCATATATAATAATATGCATAGTTATATTCAACAAACATGGCCTCTATATGTCCTGCATGCTCCATTCTATAGTCAAATCACATGGGGATAAGTAATCGAGTTATATGACATATTGTACATAGATGCGAAAGGGCCACAACCAATATATAAGACCAAGCGAGCTATTACTTGGGATCCCGATGAAATTCCTTCATTGGTAAAGAGGTGGTCTACTTGCTAAAGGTAAACCATACTTCACCTTATGCGAATAACACCTATTTCGTATGAAGTAATCTTTTTTATGGGAACAATACCCATTTTGGATAGGATTTTCACATGTAGCATATCATATCATATCGTGTCATGTCATATCATACTATATCCTCTCCTTAAGGGAACAACACCCATTTCAGAAGCATCATTCCTCACTTGAACAACACCCATTCTGAAAAGGAACCTATGCTAGCACATAGTTCAAAGGAACAGCGCACTCCCTCAATCCATTGATGCTAGGTCATAATCCCAAGGAATACTCAAAATATTATCATTTCCATAATATGCAAAACATTTCAATATTCTCAAAGTTCATAGAGTAGCTCATCAAACCAAAGCTTAATCATATAAAAATAAGGCATCATGACTTCTCATAACTTTCACAATATTCACAATATTAATAGCACATAAAGGAGCCCTTTCACAAATCACATCATTCCTGAATAATATATTTTGTCGTAGAACATTTATTAACATAAGAAGCTTAGATCATAATATAGAAAAACATGGTGGGTATACATTTGTGCTCAAATCATGCAAGAACATCACATTTAGACATAAGGAGAGTAGTGAAAATCCTTTTTAAAATCATGCATAGTAACTCACCAAATCATATCAAAACATAGTTGAGGTACATTTAAACCCTCATCATAACATCACATATATTTTATATTATACCATTTATTATGTAGAGTAAAATAACATAGTATTCATCATAATTTCCTTCAGAATCGTGTTATGCAAATAACCTATGAAACCTTCATGAAAACCCATAACTTGGAGAGAGGAAGCTTAGGAAGGAAATGGTTGAGCTAGGGAAAAGTCACCACAATCAAAGCCTATATACCTTGGTGTTTATGGTAGAAAAACCCTTATTTGGAGAAGATAGAACCAAACCCTAGCTTGTTCTTCCTTTGGGAGCTCAGGAACTTGGGAGCATTTAGACTTAAGAATTTTGTGGGAGAATGACAGGAAATGAGATGATTTTAGGGTTATAATCTGATAAAAGGGCCTTCTAAGGGTCCAAAACAATGTAGTATAAGCATTAAAGACTAAGAAATAACAAAACTACCCCTTATAAAAAATTGGTTGGACCGGCATATGAGACTTTATAGATGACTCGCAGTCTACTCTATAAGTCGTAGAACAGCCTGTCATGGACAGAGGGCCTAAAATTCAGGGTCCCTAGAGAATGGCACGAAACCTTGACTTATGACTCATAAACACCCCTCATAGGTGAGACGTCCAGGAATACCCTATCACTGGAACCTACTACAAAACTCACTTCTATGACTCGTAAAAGGCTTTACAAGTCATATTACAAGTAGTGACTAGACTTTAAAAATACCCCAAATTTCACCAAGTCTGCCAAGACCTATGAGACCTCTTTACGAGCCATATTATGGCTACGAGTCATAACCCCTTTCGTGAACATCAACTAAACAAGAACTCAACCATTTATCTAAAATTAATGCTCATTTCAGGTGGGGTGTTACACTTTCATCCACCGAATGCTTTTTGGACCAGAGTTCCCTCCCCCTTGATCCACCGCAAAGTTTGACTACAGGGTAGGGAAGATGAGGGACCCATTGGTGATGAGAGATCTAAAGTGATGAGCCAACTTGATGAGATCCATGGATGGTTGTCAGGGTCCAAAACCTACTTGGGCAGCCACATACTCAGAGCCTATTGCCAAGGGTTTGCTTAGTTTCCCCGCGAAGTTTTGGTGGGTGATTTTTTGATCACGCATCCGACCTACTCTTGTTGATAATACATTGATTCCAAAATGTGCAGTATTAGTTGCCAGCATCTTAGCTGGTTATGATATTGATTATAGTTGAGCAGATTCACGAAGTCTCCCTGAAGAAGTCCACCTCTATCCTATACCCTTGCTTGAAATATAGGCTCTTTCTAGTGTCAAAGGTGGAGAGTTTGGATCAGCTGGACTAGCTGATTGAGGCCCAGCTTACATTGGATCCCAGCTTGATCAAGGCTGAAGAGAACCCAGTAGCACATTAGTGAGCACAACCTGCTCCTATGCGAAAAGATGTTTGCTCCAGTGCCACCGGCTGAGGGTTCACAGACTACCACTACCACTATTGTTGCTACTGAAGAGAGGCCGCCATAGCCCGAGGCAGATGAAAAGAGTAGGCCCATTACTTTTATTCCTATGCCATATGCCTCATCATTACTGATACTCCTATGGGCATGGCATTTGTGTCTACCGCATTTATAGAGGTCATGGCATAAAGGTTATCTCACGCTGAGTCATAGTTGACTGAGCTTGTTCATCAAATTAGGCCATGAGTCCACCATGCCATTTTCAGACTCAAAGGGTTGTATGCAGGCATTCACAATTGCTACTATTTAGGACCATCTCTCCACCATGGATGCTTACATTGACTCCTTCGAGGTGAGGGTATAGCAGATCTTGAGCGCAGCCCATCCATCAAACTTGATAGCCCTTCAGATGGAGATCAAATGACTCCGAGCTGATATGACAGTAGTACTAGCAGCATCGATTGCACTACTAGATACTATGAACCCAGTGTCCTTGGTAGATCTTTTTCTCCTGACAAGCCCATTTAGTGTTTCCACGAGAAAAGACCCTGTATAGAGGATGATGAATTAAATATTATACGCTCACGTACGGGACTTACAGAGCAAGATGAGCTTGAGCTTTTCTTAAGAAAGTTGAGACAAGAGGGGGAGAAAGGAGAAGCTCAAGAGGATGAGAGCATGAGAGCATGAGAGGTGTTGGCCCCTCCAGATAGAGTACTACTGCTGAGAAGACTACTTGATAGGAGGAAGGTGGCCCGACTCAGTCACACACTAGTGCTTAGGTGCCCAGGTACGATTTTTGACCCCTTATGTTTTGTTTTGCTTTGATTGTGTGCATTGAGGATAATACACATCTTTATCGATAGGGTGTGGGTAGTTATAGGCCTCAATGAAGTCTAAGTAGCTCGGGTCTATAACTACCCCAATTGTTTTTATCCTGAGATTTTCTTGCTTGTGTTCTTTTTTTCTATGGATATCTATTTTATGTTGAACCAGCATATTTAGGATGTTTAGATAGTATTTGTAGCATATAGTTCTAATACTTATGGCATATACCATGTTTTTGTGTTTTTTGTGAAAAATGATACCCACCAAAAATTTTGATTAGTAGCCTAGATAGCTATCATTCATGTTTAGGTGTGTGACAATGTTTGTTCTGATAAGTCAAGATAAACTGACATAAAAAGCATGATCTAAGAGTCTTTTGTTGATAATGTAGTTAGTGTCATGTGAGTGTGAGCTTAATTTGTTAAATTCATGTGTTGTGTGCTAATTCGAAACTTGCCTTATACTCTAAGTTAGACTGTAAATTCATTAGGTTAAGAAAGGATCTTAGGCCTTTGTTTTAAAATAGCCCACTTAGCCTAAATGACCAACTAAAATTGCAAGAAATCCCTTGGTCCTAATGTTTGAGCCTAACATGTACCTATTCTTTGATAACACCAGATTAACCTACCCTTGTTAGTTTTAAAATCCTGAAATTGGCCCTGGTTCTTCCTTGAACATTCTGCATATTGATTGAGGCAAAAAGCCTATGTTGAGGGTGGCTACCAAAAGTGGCCTAGTTTTTTGAGGATGGATATTGTGCACCTCAACTCAAGCCAGAAGCCTAAGTTGAGGGTGGCTGGTGTAAAGGTGAAACATAAAAATACAAGGGAAGTTAGTGATATAGATAAAAGGAGAAAAATCATGTACTGGGTGGAAGAAAAAGAAGTGATGCCTTACTGTGAGCTAAAAAGAAAAATAAAATGTAAAATCAAGGCAAAAGGATGAAAAACTTGAAAATAAAGCACCCAGAGAAGCTTGAAATAGGAGAAAGGGAGAATAAGATGAAAATTAAAGAGTTGGTACGGCAATAGTGTAGAAAAATGCAAGTGTCAAGGAGGGTCTTTAGTCACTATGTTGCCAAAGTACCATACTAAAGCCCCCTGAGTGTAAGGTACAAGCCTAGAAAGTCCTAAAGTTGTCCTAGTCCAAGTAGTCGAAGGTCCTAGTTATGAGTATAGGGGCAAGCCTATGGTATTAGGCATGATGCATGAATATCTTTTGTGAGAGTTAGTGATTTTGCATACTCCCAAGGTTATACATGAAAACATCATTTGGTGCCAGATATGGGACTTCTTTATATGAGGGCACTTGTATTACATTTTTAGCATTAGACTTATTCAGTGATTCTGGATTGTTGATAGTACCTCACTTGTCATAATTGTATGGTCACATGCACTAGTATGTATTGGTTTTCTAGGTGGCTATTTGATCCTGTTTTGAGAATGTGGTATGGGTATCTTAGTTTGGATAGATATGATGTATACCATTGGATTGAAGTTTATGTGTTGTTGTATTATCTATGTAGATTGAGTCCGTTGCTTGAGGACAAGAAATAATTTTAAGTTGAGGGTGTTGCTGTGCTATCAAAATACATCACTTTTGATGCTTAAAACTTAGAGCTTTGTGTGTTCTTAATGCGATGTTAGTTGGTTTTATGTGTTTTTGTGTTACATTTGCAGGATTATGAGTTTGGCCTTGATTTTAGGAAGACATACAGAAGTTGTTGATTTTTGAGACAATATGAGACCCTTTACGGGCGGTAGACCATTGGACGGATCATGAAGTGGGTTTCGTGGATAATTCCAGTGAGGGGCTGATTTTTTGAAGTTGGTTTTACAAATATACAAATGGGTTGTGGAATGATTTATGAGTCGTAGACCATGGTTCGTTCCCTGAGGATCAAAAATTGGGACTTTCTGAAGATTCATCAAACGAAATCCTCTTACGGGTCGTAAACCACTTTACAAGTTGTAGAAGGGTGTCACAGACTTGAAGTCTAATTTTCCAACAGCTTTGTATGAGACCCCGATTATAGGCCATAGAATGCAACAACTCTCATAAATGCATTTCGTATGGCGTGCAGACCAATTCTCTTATTATGTTTAGGACTTGTATTTAATTATTATAAATAGGTTTTTTAGGTTATTTTTCATAAGTTTTTCGCATAATACTCAGAGAACTCAGTAGTTAGAGAGAGAAAATAGTGAGATTATATTGGAGAGATTTTGAGAACACTTGTATTTTAGTTTCATCTTTAATCTTGTGATTCTCTTGGAAGTTGGATTTTCTTGTTCTTAATTTAATTGTATAAGTGTTCAATTATGTTCTTCTAATTCATAACTCTTGCATCTACACAAAGCATGAGTAGCTAAATCCACAACTAGGGTTGTGGGAACCATGAAGAACTAACAATGTAAAACCGGATAATTTATAAGTCTTGGAAAGTATACATGCATATATTAATTAACTCTCTTCATTTTGAATGCTTTCTGATGGTGGACAATATGAGAACTCGCCTAGTGTTACTGACTGGACCAAGGTAGTAATGAATAGGAAAAGAGATTAATTAGTAGGATTTGATTGATGTGTTCTCATCTAATCAACCAAACTGGACTAAGGGGAGGTTGTATTAAGACTAATAGGTAAGGGTTAGTAATGCACACTATAGAGATGAGCCAAGTCACATAGTGAAATTCACTTCTCACTTTTGACCAAAGGGCTTGGTGAAATTAACTTACCATCTTGCACGTTGCGCACTAGAAAAGAATTAGGTTATCTGGTGATATTGAGTTAGAGAATGATGGGGAACACTATACCCTAGTTTTTCTTCATATATATTGATTTTACTCTTGTGTTAGTTTAGTTTTATTTTCCCTTGATTATTGCAACCCCCCCACCCATAAGGAAGTAAGTTGGTTAACTACTCGAATTGCAATCATTAAATTCTCTTGCGTCTACATATTCCTTGTGGGTTTAACCTAACCTTAGTTAGGTTCTATTTCATGAGAGCGACTGCTCTATCCTCTAAAAGTAGGTGTAAGTTATGTAATATCAGAATGCTCGAAGTACCCTAATCTCGCTCTCTCTCTCTCTCTATCTGAAATTCTGAAGAGAATAATCTGTACAATTGTCCTTTTTCAAAATTGTTTAAATAGTCCATGCAAAATCCTTGAACTTTTTGCATTAAATTTCAACTAGACGATCAAGGATGGCCATCACTGAGCACTCTGGTGATGCACCAAATGTGCACTTAACCGCTTTTATGTGCAGTTCTTTGTAAACCTCGATCTCTCTAATATTGGGCGATGATTCTGTTCTCTGCAAAACATATTTGGAAATACACCGAATTCCTTTCTACATCACTATTCTGTCATGATCTTGAGGTCCTGAGATCTATAACATTAGGCGGTCTTCATGGCAAGCAACCGATACATCAACTTGGTTTGGTGATGTCGATTCAGACCGCCCTTCTAGGAAGAACTTAAGAATTAATTTTTAGATTGTTAGGAAGTCTCACTAAGCAATTGGTGATGCATTGACTAGGCCGGCAATACCACTTTTGTCTACCTTTTTGGCCCTTTTGCTCCTTTTCCAAGTCTTGTTGAGTGTTGTCCTCTTGTGCACTTTTATCTCCATTCTTGGCACCACATATATATATTAGTTAGTATTTGGAACAAAATAGCACATCAAGGACAATATTTCTTTGCATTTTAAATCCAAAATGAGTTTGAAATATGGACTTATCAAAGCATGATAGAAATTGGTTGTTGTCCCCTGAATGGAGGACTCACCATAAGTAACCATTCAAGAAATCAACTAGTCATGTGGAGGTAGATGGCTAGGAGCTCTGGTCCTTACATGGTTAGATCATATAGGTAAAAAGTATGAATTAATACTTGAAATATGTTAAGTATGAGGGATGCAATGCAACAAGGAAATCATAAGTCATAATATACAAGATGCATAATCATGTACAAGGGAAATAAGCTCAATATGACATGAACAAGAATTACCTTAGTTAAATCATGCATGGAGGAAAGTCAAAATATCATAGCCATAACACTTACATATGTGAGAAATATACCTTATGGCCATATAGGACCATGCAAGCTACTACATGGAATTTCGATATTGTCATCACACCAGAAAAGGAGTAGTCTACTTACCAAAGTAGACAATATTACTTCTCACAGGAACACCACACACTTCAGACGGATAACTCACCTTACGAGAACACTGCTCATTTCAGAGAGGATTTTACATGTACCTTACGAAAACATACCCATTTTGGTGGTCAAACATAACGTGGACCTATTTGTGGATCCACTATCCAATACATAAATCCTACAGTGGCATGCAGTTAAGGAACAATGGAAATCTACCAAGGTCCTCTCGGTGCTAAGTCTAGTCCAATGGGATACGTAAATGTAAACATAGATATATCATTCATAGTCTTATAAATCAAATACCATGACAGGAGTAGCTCATAAAACCATAATCATCATAAGAAGGGCCTCATAATTTTCATAATATCTATGGAATCATAGCATATTTGTTAGCCCTCAACACTCATAATAATCATAAACTTGCATATCATAAGTAGAACCTTTCATCAATCTCAACATTCAACTTTAGTTCAAAACAAGGTGAATTCGTGCATGGAGACTTAAATATCATGAAAATCAAAGAGTAAAATGCATAAAAAGGATAAATCATGGCCACTTGGAAGCATTCTAACAATCCACCATAAACAGAGGAAAAGCTAGTTAGGAAACCATGAAACCCTCATTTAAATCAAGAATTTCTCATGGCTTTTCATTGCATAATAGTGTGCAAAGGTAGAATTTCACAAAATACTTCATAATATTCATCAAATAAAAAGAGTTCATGCAATTTCATAAATCACTCATGACTTGTGAATAAATGGAGAAGAGGAATGATTGAGGTTTGTAGAGGAAAGGATCCAAAAATCAAAACTCATATACCTTGGTGTGATTTGGAGGTGGAAATGTTGTTGGAAAATGAAGAAAGTTTGAAACTCTAGCTTGGACTCTTCTCTTGAATTCCTGCAGGGAACTTGAAAGTGTTTTAGACTTAGATTAATTTAGGATGAGTTAAAATGAAGTGAGTTAGGATTGTATAAGGCTGGAAAGGGATGACCTTGGGGCTTAAATGACGTAGCATGGGCATAAGATATTAGGAATTATCGAAAATACCCCTTTTAAAAATCTATCAGATCAAACCCCGAGATCTCGATGACGGATCATGGAAAAGGGGCATCGTCCTGTTGGTTTTTGACTCATTCTGAGATCTTCTCCAGAACTCAACCCACGACATCTGTCCTGGTGTCCATGCTTCAAACCTCAGAATACTTTGTTTTTCATCATGTTAGACTACCATTCTACGAGCACAAACCATGGCTCGTGGAATCATCTACAACTCATGAACCCTCTCGTACATGTTTCCCCCAACTTAGGCTACTAAAATTTCACCTTTAGTCCCACAAAACCTAACAGCTCGTGTCCCTTTTCACAGGCCATATACCCCATGCATAAATTTCCACTTACACTTGGTAAATTTTCCAAACTTCCATTTCACCTACACTTTTAATACTTTTCATTATATGGGCCCTTACACCTATCACATTTATTTCTGTAAAATGAATGAGCTTATGCCGATGAATAATTGTCATGCTAATATGGCTTAGATAAGGTACCTACGAGTGTCTTGTTCATGGTATTATACTTAGACCATAAGCTTGGGTCATGACAGAAACGTTCCAAAAATGCCTCAGTCAGCTTCTTTCGAGAAGTAAACAAATCTCGGGGAAGTTCCCCTAACCACTGACTCGCCTCACCGGTCAACAAAAATGGGAAAAACCTTAGCCGGATAGCTTCTTAAGACACATTCTTGAAAGTGAACAGACCACAACATCAACCAAATTTTTTAAGTGCTCGTGTGGGTCTTCAGGAGCAAGGCCTCCAACAAGCCCTTCATCCGGAGCAGGTGTAACACGGCGTTGGTCACGTGGAACATTGTAATTTCACCAAGAGTAGGTAGGTGGATAGCTCCTGCCCTACCCAAACCATGTGCTTATCATTCATATAGTCATCATTCATTCTCCCTTCATTCATAGCGCCATCATTCCCTTGTTCACTTAAATTGTCTCCGAAAAACAACATAGCAAAACAAGAAAACAAAAAAAGATAACAAGCACAAAAACTTAGTTCAAACGAAAATTTCAATGCTAGAATCATAGTGCAATCCCCAGAAATGATGCCATTTTGATATGTCCCTCAAGTGGCTCTCCTTTTACACTAGGATGAGATTCAGTCACAAAACAAGTATAAATCCAAGTAGATTGGATGTCGATTCCACGAGAAGTGCTAGTAGTGATTCAAATCAAAGAAGTATATTTTTAAACTAATTAATTATGGTTGGAATTAATGAAATACGAAGTTAGTAACTAAAATTCTGACACAAAATTGCTAACTAAAATGATAAAATTAATATAGAATTGAAGTACTTGAGGTGTACATACTTGTGTAACAATGCATATACATTAGTAATGGATAATGGGTAGGCTAGAATGGCTTGTAATTATAGCAACATATACGTCAACTATAGTATTTCATATGAATTGGTCAAGATCTGGCATGTACATGTCACAGCAAACCCTCTAATATGCTTGCTAGCTGAAACTTTTTCAGACTTCAACAATATAATTAAGGTACCCATGAATACTCAAGGCTATCACAGATCTCACCCCCTTAATTACTCACGTTCATACAATAATTGAAGATCAAAAAAAAACAAGTTTGCAATCTCAAATTCTTTAGTTATAGGTGGAAGAAATTGTAAAATCCATAACAAATCAACCCTTAGTTAGTCAATTAGGCTACCCATACATAGACTCATAAACCCAACTACATTATACACCCTAAGTAATTGGATTTTGGCCATATATTTTGAAATTAAAGAAAATTATACGAAATTGGTCTTTCCATAGTGATGTATGGAACAAAGCAACATAATGAAATTAAATTCAATTCGTCCTCCTTGCACAATCTTCTCCCCAATTCAAGTACAAAAATGCTTCCAAAAGGGTTTATGAAAAATTATTATGTGTATTAAGACTTAGTAGTTAGTTGTGACTATTAGCTGTTAGTTAGATTAATTAATTATTGATTAATTAGTTGAGTTAGTTAGTGGCAACTATACCATATGGAATGGTGCATA
>JAOTQJ010028355.1:0-16202 GCA_025642045.1 Solanum sejunctum | reverse complement strand
ATGTATTTTCTGTATTTTACATTAATGTATATTCGAGCGTATGATGGGGCCCTCTCTCGTCCTATGATTCACCCTTCCCAAGATAATAGGAACTTCAAAATCAACATCACAACCAAGGATTACAAAGTCTATAGGGAGTATGAATTTTTCCACTTTGACTAACATATCATAGAGAAAAAGTGCTTGAATTTTCCTTCCTCCTCCCTCTTTTTGATTTTTTGAGGAAAAGGAGGAGGAGGCCTAGGGACGGGCTTAAACTTGGGTGGCTCTTCAATTGCTTCACTCATCCATACTTATCACGATCATCTCCTTCATCCACATCCTTTGTTGCAATCATCTCCTCACGAACATCTTCCTTCTCAACTAGCATAGAAGGATCAAGAGTGCTCTTGCCATCCCTAGTCGTAACTTCCATACATTGCCCCTTATTCTTAGGATTTTACACTTTGTTGCTAGGCTATGTACCCTTCTAATGCTAATTCAACTGAGTTGACTGTTGACCAGATTGTTGCTTGATCTCTTTAATATCCATAAAATGAGACTCATTTTTTTGATTTATGCTTGAAATATCTAATTTTATGCCTCTTAGAGATTCATGTTATGCATTAGCCGTCTTTAACAAGCGATCAGACATCTCCTCAATTCGGGTATTGCCTATACCTGCATTATGATTGTGGGGTGGCATATAAGGACCATTTTTGAAGCCTTCTCTGTGACCCCAAACTACTTCTGGTCCCTTCTTCCTATAATAGTAACCACCCTGGTTGTGTCCGAAAGCTCCATCTCTACCATATTTCCAACCTTGGTTTCCTTGAACTTGGCACGAATAGTCCTGATTGGAACCTTGGACATTGGTCTATAAACCCCCTGTTTGATCATTCAGAAAACATGTATCCTCCTCATAGTATGGCTCATCATACTTAGGTGCATATGGAGGTTTGTGAACCATTAGATCGACTTTCTCTTGGTTCTACTTAATCACCACATCCATGCTTGTGCAAAGCTGAGCAAGTTGTTGCATAATCTCTTTACTAATTTTGGATCGCTATGAACCCACACTGACAACAGATGAGCTCTTTACAGAGACTCTATCCCACTGTCCCCATGTACTATTCCTCTTGAACACTCACTCTATATGCTCAACAATCCTTGTAAATGGTTTATCCAGAAACATTCCCTCATGATAGTGTTAGCATAGGCCTAATTGTTCTTATCAAGGGCACGATAGAAGATCTCTACCAAGGCATCATCAACTATCTTGTGGTCAATAATGCTCCTCAGACATTTATTAAATCGCTCTCAAGTAGTGCTTATCGAATCACCAGGAAGTTACTCAAAGTTTTGATCTAGTCCTTTAACTTGAGCTTCTTCAATCTAGGGAAGTACCTCTCCAAAAAGGCTTTCTATAAATCTGCCCAACTAGTGATTGAACACTATAGGAGCTTAGATAGCCATAATGCAGCATTTCCTATGAGAGACAATGGGAAGAAACAAAGCCACACAACATTAATAGAAAGATTCTATGTCCTCATCACACTCTTACAACCAAATGCCATACTATGCAAGTGTCTATGTGAAACCTCTGATGGTGAGCCCGCAAATAACCCATGGTTCTACAGTATCTGAAGTAACCCACTAGAAATTGTGAACTTTATGTCTGCTGGTAGTGGTGGCAACATAATAGCTCCAGTCACGTCTATAACAATGGTGTTCAACCTGTACTAATTCCACTGGTAAGCATTGCCACTGAACTGTTGATATTGTGGAATGTCCTTCAAAGGATGTGGGTTATTATTACTATCATCATCATTATTACCCCGATTCAAAGTTGCATTGGCGGCGGCATTTGCATTTTCTTGGGCCATTTTTCTTATAATTCATTAGATCTCTGGATCAAATGGAGTTAAGAGATTCCATCGACTTTTAGCATTGGGCATACACTACTTGTATACCCAACAAAGCAACAAAAAATAAAAATAAAAGTAAAATAAAGGGAACTAAGGATTAACACTCGAACTATAATTACTAGGAATTCAACTAAGTCTAGCCATATTCCCCGGCAACAGCGCCAAAATCTTTGATGTCGCCCAAGTTACATCTCTTTTTTAGAGGATAAATCCATTGTTGTCAAGATATAAAACCAAACCAAGGTTAGAGTCAAACCCAAGGGAATGCATAGACTTAATACAAATTTACCAATAAACAATTCAAGTAGTTAACCAACTCAAATTGCCCGAAGGGGCAGGGGGTTTGCAATAATCAATAAGAAAGTAAATTAAAGTAACTATATTGAGAGACAATCAATAATAGAAAGCAACTAGGTTATTGTGTTTCCCATGATTCCCTAACTTAGCATCACTGGATAACCCAAATCTTATCTAGTGTATAGTATGAAGGATGGTAATTTAAGGTCACTAAGTGCTTTGGGCAAAGGTGTGAGGCAAAATTCACTATGTCACTTGGCCCATCTCTATAGTGTGAAATACTAACCATTACCTTTAAGTCCCAGTGAACCTCCCGTTGGCCCAGTTTGGTTGATTAGATGAGAACATGATGTGCTGCCAAAATACAACACATTTGATGTCTAAAATATGAGATCTTTTGTGTTATGATGCAAATTTTTATGATTTTTATGTGTTTTGTGTTTATTTTTGCAAAAAATACAAGTTGGCTTGATTTTGGAAAAAGTTGCATATTTTGTTGTTTTTGAAGAACTACAAACCTCACTATGAGTGGTAGCCCAAGCAATGAGTCATAGCGGCTATTCATAGCAATTAATAGTGCTCAGAAACAAAATTCGAGAATTTGAAGTTTAGCCATACGAGCTCAAGGTACAAGTTGTAGTCCACTCTAAGATTCATAGAAGGGGGCCTTGTAGCAATAAATATTGTTGATTAAAATTCAACCAAGAAATGCACGAGTGAACTATGAGAATGCACTACGAGTTATAGACCAAACCATGACTCTAGAGGTGGATCTTAGTAGTGATGTCTAAAATGCCAAGTGTTGACCATGAAAGCCCAATAGCGACTTGTAGGTCACCCTACGAGTCGTAACTACGAGATGTAGCAGACTCGACCAAATTTTGTAATTATCTTAAGGACCTTTTTGTAAATAATATATATTAGGGTTTTAGAGATAGCCTTTCATTAGTTTTAGAATATTCTTAATATCATAGTAGTTTGTAGAGAGGATTTTAGAGAGAATTTCTAGGCTTTTACTCTAAGACTCAAATTTTGGGGATTTGGATTCACTTGTGGATTAATATTATCATTCAAGCTTGCGATTCTAACTTTAAAAAGGGTTTCATTGTTCTCCAATTTTCTTGGGAAAAAATGTTCCACGTCTTCTTATTTCATTGTTGATTTGTGTGCCCAAGCCATTAGTGGCTAAACCAATAACCTAGGGTTGTGAAAATCAAGGTTGTGATGAATAGGAAAAGGAAATTGGTGACATAATTTGATTAATATGCTCTAATCTAATCCACCAAACTGGCCAAGGAAAGGATGACTAGAATAATAGGTAACAGTTAGTTTAGCACACTGTGGTCGCCGCCCAAGCGTTATGGTAAAATTCGACCTTCGTCTTTGCCCAAGGGTTCGAAGAACTTAAGTTACCATCCTGTATGCAATGTCCTAATTTTGGTTGTGCTATCTGGGGTGTTTGAATTAGTGAATGATGTGGAACACAATTTTCCAAGTTGTTCTCTGATTTGATTGTCTCTATATTTTATCAGTATAGTTTTATTTACTACCAATGATTGCAAACCCCCCTTTCTTGAGAATAGAGTTATTTGATGCTTGAATTGATTATTGGTGAATCAATATAGCAAAGCCCAATATTCCCTTATGAGTCAACCCTAACCTATGGTTAGGTTTTATATTTGACTATAATCGCTTTATCCTCAAAGTGAGAGGTACTGTTTGAGCGTGATCAAAATTAACGACACTGTTGCTAGGAAATACGAGAGGTTTTGACTTGATTTTACTAGTAGTTAATTCAATTGTTGATTTCTTAATTCTTTTGTATTTTACTTTTGTTTTTGTTTTTGTTATTTAGTTTCTTTTGTAGGGTATACTAGATGTATGCCCAATACAAGTAGCCAAGACGGACCCTTAGCTCCAATTAATCTTGAGAACGAACATGTTGCAAGGAGAATGACCTAAGTAAATGTGGATATTATGGTTGATGAAGCCATGGATCGAAATGATGATGATATGGGTAGAGAGGAGAATCCACCATGAAGAGAAAATAGCCCACACCATAGGGATTTCAACAAGAACACATATGCTTGGAATAAATATCTGTTGAATCCTATGACCATGGATGTCACGGTTGCTATAGTGTTGCCACCAAACCAGTCAACACTATGTTTACAGTGTCAAGAGGATTACTCCAAATGCTTCAGAACTGTGGTTTGTTTGCGGGGTTACCTATTGAGGATCCTCATTGTCATCTTCATAATGTTGATTTTGTGTGTAAAACTGTGATGGATACATAGAATCTTTATATGGATGATGTGGGGTTACGTGTGTTCCCACAATCTTTTACCAGTAATGTAGCAATATGGTCATCAAAACTCCCACAGAGCTCAATCACCAGTCAAGCAAAATTGCAAAGACCATTCTTAGAGAGATACTTTCCGAGGTCTAAATAGTTTAAACTTAAGGACCAAATCAATAACTTTGAGCAATTCTCGGGTGATTCTATAGCACAACATAGGAAAGGTTCACCAAATGTTTGAGAATGGTTCCAGACCATAAGATCATAGATGATGCCTTAGTGGAGATTTTTTATCGAGCTCTTGATGAGAATAGTCAAGCGTATGTTGATACTATCATTGGAAGCATGTTCTTAGATCAACCATTCACAAGGATAGCACAAAGGATAGAGCAAGTAGTCAAGATAAGTAAAGCAAGGAGGCAAAAGGAGAGAGCTACTACAAGGAGATTATATGCGATAAGTGTTAGTTCGGAGCAAGCAAAAATCAATGATAAGATCATGCACTTGCTAACCTCAAGAAAGTGTTCATGCGGTCTACCACCAACCTCGAAGAGCGCCCACGTATGATGAGCCATTTATGATGAAGAAGCTTGATTTGTTAGAGATCAAACGGTGGGTTTTCAGAATATGCCCAAGGGTCCAATCCAAAAAATTGGCATCAAGGTTCCGGAAATCAAGGTTGAAACTAAAACCGAGAGGGTGCATATAAAGACAACTATTGTGGTTATTTTGAGAGAGATAGGGAAGCCAAGTGGGGTCAAAGAGATGATTATAGAAATGGTTCTTATATGTCTCCTCATAATCACGAGGTTAGTTCTAGAAATTAAAGAATAGAGGAAATGTTTAACAAATTATTCAAGAAAGCAGAGAACTGAGATGAGACTTTGAAAAGAATGAAATTGGATATTTCAAGTATCAACCAAAAGATAGAGTCTCATTCAGTAGCCATCAAGTAATTAGAGAAATAATTTGGTCAAGTGACCTCCTATTTGAACCAGCGCGAAAAGGGTAATTTGCTGAGAATATGGTCAAAAATGCGAAGAATGAGGGGCATTGTATGGCAATCATAACTAGGGGAGGTAAAAGCACCATTGACTCTCCTATGCCAGTTGGAGTAGAAATTGTTTGTGATAGAGAAACCATAAAAAAGGATGTAGCCAAAAGCGATTTGTGTGAAGAAGTTGAAGAGGGTGATAAATTAAGAAAGTATAAGACCATCACAAGACTTCCTCCCCCTTTCCATTAAAGAATCAAGAAGAGGGAGGGGGACAACAAGCTCGAGCACTTCCTGGCAATGCTCAAGAAAATATTGATAAACATTCCTTTCATTGAGGCCTTGGAGAAGACATCAGGTTAGGCAAGGTACATGAAAGACTTGGTCACAAACAAATGGATGGTGATTTAATATCTTCCTAACGATCTTCAACATTATAGTGCTATCGCTACCAAGTCGTTGGACCAAAAGCATGAAGACCCAAGAACTTTCACTATATCATGCACTATGAGAGAGGTAGAATTTGCTAAAGTACTTTGTTATTTGGGTGCTAGCATCAACTTATACCACTGGCCATCTTCAAGAAACTCAGCTTGGGAACTCCTACTCCTAGAAAAATGCAGTTACTAATGGCAGACAAAACAATCAAGAGACCAGTGCGAGTACATTACGATGTGTTGGTAAGGGTAGACAAATAAATATTTCCGACAGATTTGGTTATACATGATTATGAGGCTGATTTTGCTGTTCCTATTATTTTAGGGAGGCCTTTCTTAGCTACAGGTCACACTCTAGTTGATGTGGAGAAAGGGCTACTCACACTTAGATTTGATAAAGAAGAGGTCATTGATAAAGAAGAGGTCATGTTTCATATCTGTCAACAAAAGAGGAAGGATGTCATTGAGGGTAGTTTCGGTGATAGAAATTGTGGATGACGATGAGTTAGAGGTACCTATTGAGCTACGACTAGGAGTTGACAAATTGGAGACAGCCTTGATAAACACTGATGGTGATAGTATTCCAAATTATGAGGAGACAATGAATGCTCTTGTGCTATCACTAGGCCTTAGATGTCAAACCAAGTTGGAGCTAGATTTGAAGAATTGAGAGAGGCCACCCATAAAAACCCTCTATAGAGATGCCATGGATGCCAGAACTGAAAGCAATTCTATCACATTTGAAGTATGCCTTCTTTGGAGAGAACAATACTTTGCCAGTCATCATAGTTGCGAATTTGAGTGATGGACAAGCCAATTCCCTTGTGTCAGTACTCAGGCAATTGAAAAGGGCTATTGGGTGGACTATTGTAGACATCATTGGTATTCCTCTAGGAATATACGTTCAAAAACTTTAGTTACTCAAGGACCATAACCCTAGCATTCAGCATCAAATCTGAAACTGCCTATGCAGGAGGTGGTGCACAAGGAAATCATCAAATGATTAGATGTATGACTAATCTACCCAAATGTTGACAATGAATGGGGGAGTTCATTACAGTATGTTCCAAAGAAAGAGGGCATCACCGTGGTACCCAATGCTAAAAATAAATTGATTCCTTTGAGTCCAGTCACTAGATGGAGAGTATGTATGGACTATAGAAAGCTCAATGCCTCAACAGAGAAGGATCACTTTCCTATGCCATTCATGGATCAGATGCTCGTAGACTTGCAGAGAAAAAATTATACTGTTTCCTTAATAGATATTCTGGCTAAATCAAATCATCATTGCCCCAGAAGATAAGGAGAATACCACTTTTATATGACCATATGGCACCTTCCATTTAAAAGGATGCCATTTGGATTATGTAATGCCCCAACAACATTCCGAAGGTGAATGATGTCAATTTTTTTGGATATGGTTTTCGTTAGTTGATCATCTTCTTAGAACTTATTGGTTATTAAATGAATACAATAAATTGGAACATTGATGAATGTAGCATGGATACTACTGTGAGTTAGGCATTTCAAAGTTGTAGAATCTGCTCAAAGTTTGTCCAGGTAATGAATTTAATAAATCCTAGGTTTGATCTTACTAACAAAATTGCACATTTTTATTGTAAAGAAGAGTGAAAACTTTTCTTTGGTGTAATAATTACTCTCTTTGCAGATTTTGCCGATCAAAATGCTAACATATGTCAATACTGTTAGTAGGCGAGCAGGCTGCAGTAAGATAGTTACATCAACCTTCCTGCATTACGAAATCTCAATGCCATGCTCCTTGTAAGTCCACAACATTCTATCTCCAAAACAATATTTTAACCAGATTCGGCTTTCCCCAAGGTGAAGCTAAAATTTAGATCTTTACAGGATATTTTGGACGATTGTGAGATCACAGAGTTCTCGAATGCTGAGAAAGGAAGCATGTCAAATAACTGAACATGTGCAGGATCATTTAGGAAAATTGAACAGGTTCATCCTCAGCCTTAGCATAAGGAAGACAAGTGGTAGTTACAGTTATTTGTGTTCCTTCCATTGACATATCGAATAAGGAAAAGAAACACTTAAAATAGCAGTACGATTGTAAGCCCCTGAGAAACTGTCGCCTGCACTTAAGCCAGGAATAACAGTATCATCACAGTTTTTGCTTGCTCTGCTTTTCCTATTACTCTAAAAATTTGGATTACCTTGGTGGAAAAAGATCATCGAAATAAGGTTAGATACTGTTATTAATGGACTTTTATTTGGATATTTTTTCAATCTAAATTTGTATTACTCCACAAAAAACAAATTCTATTTATTTCTTCTGTGAAATGCTAATGCATATAAAAAGAACTACAAGCAACTAAGTTGTTGTAGGGAGTAGTTTACACATTTCGTCGAAGGAAAGACGCCACTCAGAAATAAAATATTGTGAACGAATTGGGTGAAGGAGGTTTTGGACCTGCTTATAAGGTTTGTTTTGGTTGAATTTTTAATATTCTATTTATTAATCATATAATCCCTCCCCCTCTATTGAGCTACTGCTTATGTAAGAATAAAGTGATGCCCTTGGTGCTTTCCTCATGAACACATTAAATATACATTATCTGTCACATTGCTAAAAAAAAAAGAAAAGAAGTCGTTTACCTAATTATCTTCATCCTCATCATTTGTTATTGGTTCCTCGGCAAGTAAATATATACATTCATCACCTAATCCATCAAAATATGATATCATTACTAACATTAACAAATTGTACGTCCACTCTTCCACCTTTTATAAAAATGAAGTGATTATGAAAGGTAAATCTCTCCTCTATGGGACCAAAGAAACCGGTCCGAACTTCTAAACTGCCCGCATCCAGAGAACAATATTGTGGTAAATAGACCTAATTGCTCATAGTGGATCATTAGGAACTATCAAAAGTATGGCCAACTTATATATATTTGAACAAAAAATGTCGTGTTGTCCATCCGAGCCTAGAAGAAGGTGTCTCGCAAACACCTGACTCTTTTTCAAACATGTTCTTCGTTTTGTGATTGATTGTTTTTAAAGAGTGAAAAGCTAAGGATTTCATCTATATGGAAAGTATTTAACATCGGTGCACAAGAGAGGCTATCACTTTTCCAACCGTACAGTACCATAATGCTTCGCAAGCATCATCTGACACTTTTCCATCCCAAAATCAACGTAAGGCTTCGCGAGTGTCGCCATCCTGCACCCTATACAAACAGGTTTGCACTTTTATCATTCACTTTTTCCCATTCTTATTATTCAAGTGCACTGGCATATCTAATTAATATCCTTAACAATCTTCAGCTTTTCCCTTTTGTATGTGGATATTATGTACCGGGAATCATATCTACAAATTGGGTTCATCTTCAATATTGCTTTGGTATATAAACTCGGTTGCATATTCGGCAAGTTGTATAAAGTTATGACTAACAATGACACATAGGCATCAAGGGAATATTTGTTCTATTTCTTCTTTCACTAGTTGGTGGTTTTTTCTGTCAGCATTTGCATTTTGTCAACACCAAATGTTTGAGCCCTTGTACCGATTCCCAAATTGCGACATTCAGCTCAACACTTATGTGGTAAAATTGTTTCACATTTAATTTGGTTTTTGTTAGTTGATCATCTTCTTAGACCTTATTGATTATTTAATGAAAATATTAAATTAGAACATTGATAAATGTAACATGGATACTACTGTGACTTGGGCAATTCAAAGTTGTAGAATCTGCTCAAAGTTTGTCCAGGTAATGAATTTAATAAATCCTAGGTTTGATCTAACTAAGAAAATTGCACATTACGCGGTAAAGAAGAGTGAAAACTTTTCTTTGGTGTAATAATTACACTCTTTGCAGGTTTTGCTGATCAAAGTACTAATATATGTCAATACTATGAGAAGTTGACGAGCAGGCTATGGTAAGATATTCACGTCAACCTTCCTGCATTGCAAAAACTCATTTCCATGCTCATTGTAAGGCCACAATATTTTATCTCCAAAATAATATTTTAACTAGTTTCAACTTTACCCAAGGTGAAGCTAAAATTGAGAGCTTTACAGGATATCTCGGACAGTTTTGAGATCATAGAGTTCTCGTATCTGAGAAACAAAGCATGTTAAACAACTCAACACGTGTAGGATCGTTAGGAAAATTGAATAGGTTCATCCTCTGCCACATCACAAGGAAGACAAGTTGTAGTTACCAGTTGTTTGTGTTCCTTCCACTGACATATCGAACAAGGAAAGAAAGCAGTTAATATAGCAGTACGATTGTGCCAACAAAATTCACAAAGCAGCAATTACCATCAATAGTAGCATCCCTGCTAAAATGGAAATCCCAGCATCATACTTGCCATCAATCATTGAAGTACCTTTGAGGAATTGCACTGAATACTTGTTTGAGTAAATTAGCCGACAAGTTAAATTACACAGATTATAATATACAAACATAGAAACTGCAGTACTAATAATGAAGTCGTTTGACTACAGAGTGAAAGGGTAGGTATTGGAGACTCTTATGTGTCGTCGCAGGTGTTCCGCAGACAAATTTTCCCCACAACAACTTCTACATAATGTAAATAGAAGCTATGAAAATGAAGTTTTAGAGCTTCCCAACATAGTTGAAGCTTTAATGTACACGGGGAGATGTACATCATGCAGGCCTCGTACTAAAAGATCTCACCTCTGATGATCGGTATATTTATAATTTAAAATTAAAAAACCAAATTCTGTCATTTTCTGTTCGTTATTCGATTACATCCTTCAATTAGGACATTTTGTTTCAACTCCAGTTGCATTTTAATTTGGAATTTAAACAACACATATATTCCAAGACACAGCATAATTGATAGCCAAAAATGGTTATAATATGCTCAATTAGTTACTAGCATAGTGCCTACAACATACACCAACAAAAATTACGGTATAGCTAGCAGTACACGTGCAATGCACGTGTGATGAATCTCGTATGTATTAATGTTATGAAGGTTTTATGATGCTTCTTTTCATGATTTTTAAATGGCATGCTCATGTATATTGTGTCCTTACCTTATTGTTTACAATTATACATATTGATACTATTGTGGTGTCCTTTGGTTCATGGAATATGTACATCCTTAGTACATTTTATGTGCTAATGCATATTTCTTTGCCTATATGACCTAACCATGTAGGGATGGACGATGAGGAGATTATTCTATATTGAAGCGAGCATTTGGGTTGCTAAGCTTGAAGATTTATTGGTGAGTTCCCATGATTTGGGAACATGCACTAATGATACTTTCCATTTAGTTTATGTTGAGACTTTATCTTTTACTTTTGATGCGTATCTTCAGGGTGAGCGAGTAAGATATACGCTAGTCCCCTCTAAGATTGTTGATGTAGAGGCATAAATTGGACTAATGAATATGATGTACTTTGCACCCTTGCTTATATACATTTTTCCTTGCTACTTTTTTTCTTCTAAAGTATGCTTAAGTTACCTTATGGATACTTATGCTATAAAAATGAGACCTGGATGGGATACCTTCGGCTGTCACATTCATCGTGTTGAAGCTAGGCCCTAAGTCCAGTTCTTGACAAAAGTTGTATCACATGACAAGATTTTAAAGCATCCTAGGGAGTCCAACATGCTGCGTTGAGTATAGTCTTATTCATTGGTGCGAAGTTCACCATAATCATGAATAGGAGGCTATGAGACATCACTAGGAAAACTATGCTTCTTTGAAACTCTATGTCGTGCTTTTGGAACTTTCATATTCTAACGTTTGTCCTTGGTGTTTCTAGAAGTTGCTTCACGATGAGCTCATTTCCAAAGGGAGATGATTCTAATGTGAACAAAGCTCCACAAGTCCCTTAAGCGGACCAAGTGTCTAATGAAGAGTTTAGTGCCACGATAACGATGTTGGCTGAAGAAGTTACCTCACCAAGGACTTTCACTCTAGCCTCAAGGATAAGATATTTCACTAGAATAAATCCCCTGTAGTTTCATGGTTCAAGGGTGGATGTGGATCCGTAAGAGTTTACTGGTGAGGTGTACAAGGTAGTAGAGATTATAAGTGTATCTTCCTAAGAGAAGGCTGACGTAGTGTCATGACCCAGACCTAGGGTCTAGGAGTTACATGAGGAATGGGAACCCCAAAGTTCCCAAACAAGCCTTATAACGTCTATCAACACATTATTGGTTCGAAAGCATCATGAAATAGTAAACACATAGTTCTAACGAATGAGAAAGTAGTACTCACGCTATGGGGGTGTCATAGGGATAGGGATCAACATGGATTCAAATAGCACATAAGAACTAGGGGGGAGGGTTAAGTATGATTCACTCTATCTGGAAAATACGAGACTTAGGATCTTCTACATTTCCACATTTAACATACATACTTATCATAATTCTCATAACAAATTCATAATAGCCATATCCAATAGACACCCATAATCATAATCTCCAATTAGAACACCTAACATAGAGATCCGCAAGAGTCTATAAGATGTCCAACAATTCCTTTAGTTATAAAATAGGACGGGGGCCAAGAGATGTCTCGGGCTTACCATCACAGTAAATTGCATAATGGAAGCAATATAAGGTAGATGGATGGTGGCTTTTCCTTGGATATAGGACTCATCACAATACTTTATGAAATCTGATCTAGCTATCCAACGATGGATCAAGGTAGTCTCCAGTTACTACATGGTTAGATCATGTAGGCAAAAAGTATACGTAAGTATGTTTGAATGTACTAAGTGTACGGGCGTGCAATGCATATGACTTATCAAACTTCCATTTCAATATTAGATAACAAGGTCACATAATATAAAAAGAATCATATATCCAAAGAAGAGTAGTATACAATGTTCCATAAAGTACATGATGCATGAAATACAAAATAGGCATATATAGTGGGGATATGATCTCAACCGACATATGTAAGACTAAGCGAGCTATTATTTCGAATCCCTATATAATGCATAGATTGGTAAAGAGGTAATCCACTTGCCAAACGTAAGCCATACTTCACCTTACGGGCACCTCCATTTTGGAGAAGCAACCTTCCTTAGGGGCACCTATTTTAGATAGGATTTTCATATCATTCTTATTCTTATGGGAACTCCCATTTCGGAGAATTAACCTTCCTTATGGGCACCCCCATTACAGATAAGATTTTCACAAACATAACAACTTTGTGAGAGGTCCCTTGGAGATAGCTGTAACCTCCCAAATCTATTAGGGCTAAATCTTTATCCCATAAGAATACATATACGTATAAATGATTTCAAAAGAGATGCAAGTCTTATCGCCTCATTTCATTGCACACTTGGGCTTATAATCGAAACATTATTTATAATCATTCATACTTGCGCTGAAATACAAAATTACATTTCATGTCATACTTTTCATGCATATGAATAACCCATTCAAAATATCACATAAGGTATAAACACCCTAAATTCTCAAAGAGCTAATATCATAGACATATATGTAATCACATTCTTCTTATAACCATATCACTGACATTAACCAATCAATTCATTTTCATAAAACATATGAGGGCTTAACTCACTTCATAATTTTCTTAAAGTCCAATGCTCACGAATGCATGTGCCATGAATGATGTGAAATTAGCATAGGCAATATAGATTCAATCTATATTCAACACTATAACGTGAAATTTAAGAAAATCCATATGTAAAATCCACATTCAAATCATAGTTTAGATTACCCATGCTTAGATCAAATTTAAAGGGATAATGCATATTCAAATATTCATAATAATAATAATAATAATGTAATTCAATATATTAGGGTAAGATCAACTTAAAAACATCAATAAAGCAAAGCCCATACTTCAATGAATTTAATGATAAATAATATTCAAGATCCATATTTAAAGTAAGCAAAATTTCATGAAATTCAAGTAAAAAGAAATTCGGTCTTCTCGGTTGAAAAGGACCAAGAATCATTTCCACATAACTTTGCTAACCAAGATGAAATAGGAAAAACTTGATGAAGAAGAAGAGTTTTCCTTTGATTCCCAAGCTTAGTCTTCACAAGAGTTCATGAGAGAGTTTTTAGGAGCATCCAATATTATTCTAAGTGTAGGAATGAATTTGAATATAAGAAATAGAATTTAGGTCGTTTCGAGGTCTTAGGATAGCATAGGAAGTCACAAAAGACCCCTAGGATAAGCCATAATTAAAAAAATCATTAATGAAGTTAATATCATTTATTGCCAGGGGTCCCATGAGAAGGTATCATGGTCCCTCAAGGTCTCACGCACCATGATACCCTCCTGTGAGACCTTATTAGCCAATTCACAGGAAACTCTGCTTGGGTGAGCTTTATGAAAATGGGCATAACTTCTTGATCTGAAATCAGAATGAGGTGAAACTGGATGTGTTGGAAAATTGATTCAAAGTGCTTTAATTTGATAGTACACAGACACCTAGTTCTTTTTGTTCTAAGAGATATGACCATTTAAAGTTGACCCTTCTATTAGTTCTTGTAAAAAGCTTAGCTATTGGAACTCCTTTAAACTTGATTTCATGAAAGAGGCTCTTGATGACCCTAAACCACATAAATAAGATTAAATTGAGGGCTTGAAGGTTAACTTAGCTTGATCTTGGAGATCACATACTTAGAAAAATTGCACGCTAATATCCACACGGAGGGCTTGATGGTCCATGCGAAGCCAAACGGTCCGAGTACTCCTTTGTCCCACTTCACTTAGAAACTTTTTCATGACAAAGTTCTAAGATGGTGATCTAAGACTTCAAAAATTTTCACTTCGACACCTATACATTGGACCTCATAAACCATTAAGTGTCATACAGTCCGTGAGATAGTCCGTGCCACTTACCTTGGCTCCAAAACTATGATGTTTCAAGGCAAAGGCTAACATACGATCCACGACACGGACCATGAAGACTTATGCTGCCCATGTAGGGTTCAAGTATTATATTCCTTGGTCCAAAGTTCCATATTAAGGCTATTAAAATTCCACACAAGGCTAAGGGCCACTTCAATGAGGATCCACACAGTCTGTATAGCACCACACGGACCATGAAGGCTTCCATGAAGCCTCACCTTGGCCCAAAACTTTTTGGAACTAAACTTTTTGGAACTAAACTTTTCAAGCTCCATTGAGGTTGCACAGAATTTGGGTCCTTACAACTAGCGTCTTACCAACCTAAAGGGGTGGCTTAGGTTTGGTTCACTCAATGGAAGTTCAAGAGAGTCAAAGATGGTGCCATTTATTGGGAGATGTTTAAGTCCCCTTGTCTTGATTGTTTCTTTGCTTTTGGTCTAAGGGAAGCACAGGTTATGAAGTTCATAAACTTAACGGAAGGAGGTATGAGTGTGAAGGAGTATACCCTCAAGTTTACTACGTTGTCCAAATTTGCTCCTTATTTGGTAGCCGACTCTATGGCCTGCATGAATAAGTTTAATTTGGCTGTGTCTGATTTGGTGAATATGGGTCAAAAGGCTTCAATACTCATAAAAGAAATGGATATCTATAGACTCATAACATATTCCAAACAAGTAGAGAGTGAGAAGTTACAAAATATAAGGTCTAGGGAATCTAGGAAGGCTCATTAAGATGGCGAGTTCTCTTATAATAAGTCCGATAGTGGCCGAAGCCAACAAGGCCAAGGGTCTTATAAGGGTTCCCCTCGAACATTTGAAAATGGGAAAGGGCTCAATCCTAAGGCTCAAGGTAAGTGTGCATCTCCAAGGTCAAGTAGCTCAAAAAAGGCAAGTGCAATAAGGTGTCCAAGCTCAAATTGGTGGTTTACATAGTAATCGATTCTATGCTTTTCATGCAAGACAAAAATTTGATGAGGCTCTCGATGTGGTTACCAGCATGTTGAAAGTCTTTGATCATGATGTATATGCTTTCTACTCTGGTGCCAATTGATGTCACCTAAGTTACACCGCCTTTTTAATAGTGGTCATTGTCAAGATATATCACTTAACCAAGGTTAACGTCGAACCTACAGGGAATATGTAGACTCAAGAGAAGTCACCAACATGAAAACTGAATAATTAATCAACTTAATTTCCCAAAGAGGAGGGTTTGCGATAATCAATTAGAAAATAAAACTAACTAACACAAGCGAGAAGTCAATAATTGAGAGAAACTTGGGTATTGTGTTCCCTATGATTCTCTAACTCAGTATCACTGGATAACCTAATTATTTCCTAGTACATAGCAAGTATGACAGTAATTTATGTTCACCAAGGCCTTTAGTCAAAAGCGAGAGGTGAATTTCA
>JAOTQJ010028346.1:0-16203 GCA_025642045.1 Solanum sejunctum | reverse complement strand
AAGTTTTTCTAATTTTTTGCTAAGTATAGAATGTATATCTTGTACAAGATATACTCTTATATATATAGGCACACACACATACACTTGTTCCAATAAAAAAAAGACACCCACCTTGACCCCACATCCCTTTTTATTCTTAAGGACCTAACTTAAGTAAAATATTACATTTAGTCCCAAAATTTATTAAATCGAACTAATTAAGGACGTTCGGGGTTTAAATTACGTTGCAGGTCCTAACAGACTTTTCACCTTAGAACCCTTCCACAAGCCACAAGGCTGACAGCTGAACTTGTCCCCTTGACTTGGGCATCTGCACTAAGGGCACCATGCAGGAACCTCCTTGCTCCAAGACCATGAGTTGTTGGAGGTAGGGGTCGATCACCACATGGCACTTCCGGAAAAATCCATGCCCAAGGATGATATCAAAGAGATCTACCAGAGTGACATGGAAGTCGGTCTTACCATGCCACTCACCTAACACTCTGTCCACTTCCTGAGCAACTATACACACAAGAGTCATTGGCGCATTGGCCGTCCTAAGTTGCACATTACTTGGGTTATATTGCAGCCTCAACCTAGTTGCCATAGACTTAGTCACGATGTTAACCTATGTGCCTATCTCGACCATGGCATGAGTAAATCATCCATTGATTGTGATATCCACGTACTATGTATAGCACTCCTTCGACTTCTCTGGTTGCCATATCATAGATCTGTATAGCTGAATCACGCCTATTCGGTCCTCGTCCGAATCTTTCCTCAATTCTGGTGCCTCCTATTGTGTCTTCTCCTCCTTCCTTTCCCACAGTATGGCACCAAGGCTCTTCAGTTCAGGGCACTTTTTGTAACTATGTGTCTCCCAGCAAATGTAGCACTTAAACTCCTTCTTGTGCTGTGCCTTGCCCCCTTCATTGGTTTGTCATCTAGCCATCCGATTATCAGGTATACATGTGTCTTGATGCTTGGGATGTGGCTGACAACATTTTCCTTTGTCACCATCTCCCCCACCCTGGTCATGCCTCTCTCGAGTCTTCTATTCGGTCTCTATCTCACTTGTCATGTAAAGAGTCTATCAAAGCCTCAGCCTAGGTGATAACCTCATCAATAGTCCTAGTTTGTCGGCCTTCCATCTCTATCATGGCCCAATTCTATAGGTCGTCCATGAAGTGGAACATCATATCACCATCTGTAAGGTTGAGGATCTGAAGCGTCAGGATAGTAAACTCCTTTACATAAGCCCTTATGCTACCCATCTGCCTCAGCTCCCTGAGCTTTCATTTTGCCTCATAGATGATGTTGTTTAGGAAGAAGGCTTTCTTGAACTCGCTCTTGAACTTCTCCCATGAATCGATGGTGCATAACCCCTTCGCTACTTCCGACTTCTTTTGTTCCTACCATAACATGGCCATCTCCGCCAAATATAACATGGATGTGTTGATCTTCATCTCATCGTTCATCACCTTGTCACATTTGAAGTAATTCTCCAAGTGTCAGTAGAAGTTCTTCACATCTTGCGTGTCTCGGATGCCTTTGAAGACAAGTGGCTTAGAAGCCTCGATCTTGGCTTTCCTTTCTCCAATAATCCGTACTCATCTCTTATCAACCATGCCTTTCCCAAGTTCCCTTATCCTTACACTCATAGACTCCATGGTGGCACCCATGGTCTTCGTGGTGGCACTTATAACCTCCATCGTTCTCAATGCCTCTTTGATTGGCATTCTAAGGAAGTGATGGTCTCCCTCAGCTCATACTCCACCGCCTGGCATCTGCCAAACTCTTTTCGGATATTATCATTCTCCTCAAGGGTAAACTCCTCCAAGGTCTGAAACTTACCATTGAACTAATTCAAGCGCTTGCCCAAGAACTCTACTACTTGTATGGCAGCATCCACCCTCATAATCCATCCTTTGTCGAGCATGATATCAGCAGGATCTTTACCTATTTATCATCACTCAACATAGTAGCTGAGAGTGAGTGGGTTGTTATAGCCTTGCTTATGTCTATCCAACCATCACCTCCTTAATCTTCTTGGAGCTTTTCTTCCCCTTGCGTTTCTTGCCAACATCCAATGCAACATTATCAATGCTGCTGGCGATAATGTCTCCTTCACTTGTCATGCTTCCCTTAGAACAAACATGCTCTTATACCACTCTGTCATAGACTTACAGCTTCGCTAAGACTTTCATGTGGCACTAGTCAATTTGCTCATGATTCTTTCATGATCTTGCAAATATTAGTAAGCCTTTAACTCTTTATCTCTAAGGGAACTCTAGATTAAGAACATAAGAGATCTTTAGAACATTTGGTAGATTGCTTACAACTTTCTTGGATAGTTTGTATAAATGAGTGGCCCTCCTATTTATACTACTAACTAGGGGCAAAAGTGTAATTAATAATTATTTACAAGTTCCTCACTTATTTACACTTTAGTCCCCTCTCTAGAATCTTCCATACTTCTCTAGAGTTAACTAAAGACTACAAGATATCTTCACACAATTCTACAGTCTTCCATGACTACATTCTTCTAGATTTCTCTAAGACTTCTCAAGATTCTCCAACAATATTCTAGAGTCTTCCAGGACCTTCAAGTGTTATCCACAATGTTATAGAGTCTTCCGAAAACCTCTTCAAGACTCTAGTTTTTCACCTTGACTCTATATTCTTTCCTTATTTTCAAGAACAAGTGGCCAGCCATCACAAAAGGCTCTGTAGTTTGGTCTCATAAGTTAACAAGATAAGAGGTTTCTTCTTGAGTTCGTCTGGTGTCCCGGTGTCACCGCTTAAAAATAGGTAACATTGTCGTTTCTTTGATGTTTCAATTTGTAAATATATGAAAATCTGAAGGAGAAAAAATCTTGCATTATTTTTGAAGATTTTGCTGTTGAATTAAAGGAAATTGCTTCTCCTATGACTGTTGCCTTATGTCTTATATGTTCTTGTTTGTTGTTGCCTATTAAAAAGGGGAGAAAATTCGTAGAGATAATCTTTGGATTATTCAATGTATTGCTGCTTGATCACTAATTCTTTGTTTTTATTTAATTTTACAAACTTATAGGTGGACTTCTGCTAGTGTTTTATACCCTCTTTTGCCTTTGCATATTACTAAGTAAAGATATTGTTAGACAAACATTTTCCATCATTTTACTTATAGAAGTTGTGTTCTACAATATTGTATCACCTTTTGACTAAAATGCTAAAGTTGCACCATTGTTTCGGTTTAGCTATGGCATTGGTTTCAACTTAGCTTAATGTTTGTTGGTCTTGATCTCATTCTTTTTCAAGTTTCTTAGACTCTTGATTCATTAATGGTGTTCATACTTTGTCTCGAAATCTATGTATTCTCCTTATTTGTTTCAAATTAATGGCATTTCTTGTTAAAAGCATATCAAAGTACTTTTCTTTTTATTAGTTTTCATTCTTAGTTTCAAAGTTATAAGTTTCATATATTGATTTTAGTTTCAAGATTAATAGGTTTAGGTGTTGAGTTTTAGCATCAAGTTAATGAGTTTTTTATATGTTGAATCTTAGTTTCAAAGTTATGGATTTCCAATGTTGATTTTAGCTATTGAGTTTCATATATTGATTTTAGTTTCAAGATTGATGGGTTTTGGTGTTGAGTTTCCATATGTTGAATCTTAGTTTCAAAGTTATGAGTTCCCTATGCTGATTTTAGCTATTGAGTCTCATATGTTGATTTTAGTTCGAAATATGAGTTATATGTTGATTTTTAATCTCAACTTAATGGATTTTATATGCTTGTTTTTAATTTCAAGTTTAACGAGTTTTATATATTGATTTGTTTTTTAGTTTCATAGGATATGGGTGGATATCTTGACTTTTGGTTTCAAGTTATTGAGTTGTGGATTTTAATAGTTTTTGTATCCCTTACATCTATACATATATATATTTACTTTTATGCATTTGTCTGAGTCTTACGGGACTCCTACCTCTTATTTCTTTTATCCATCTATAGATTTTGCTTTTTGGGGGACAACGAAATATTTAAAACAACATGATACATCCTTCAACTCGATAGGCCAACCATTGGCATAAAAAGGGTCATTTACTTGTTTAGGATGCATAATAATTGTTTCTGTGCAATTTGTTATAACAGTTTATGTGATCATGTTGTTTTATTTAGAGAAATTCTAGCCCACTTCTTTTCAAAAATTCTTTTTAGAGCTTCCTAAGCATAAATTCCAGTCATTGTCAGAAGTACGACCAAATATTCTTTGTGTCTCAAGTTTCTCAACAAAGTCCAGGTTCCTTAACCCTCTTCTAAACTCCTACTCTTCCATTTTAGGAAAGATTGCATTTGCAGTCAAGATGGAGAAGAACCAAAAACTAGGAGAACTGAAGATGCACTGACGGGGAAACTACGTCAGGCCACTCAAGAGATTCGTGAAATAGAAGGAAAAACCAAAGAAGTGGATCAAGCCACAAAGACTATGTTGGCCAAGATGGCTGAAGTTGATGAAGAAATCAAAAGTGCCAAAGACAAAAGAGAAAGTTTGAACAAGACAAATCACATACTCCAGGAGTACTCATTGGCTTTGGAAGAATCTCTCAGAATTATAATAGCATGAAATACTGAAATAGACATAGAACTCGAGGCCATTCTAAGGGAGATAGCTATGCTGTAACAAAAGAATCCTCATTGTGTCCTACCAGGTTCAAGTAAAGAAGATGATGGAGGTGAGTTCGATATTCCACCAACAGAGCAACACAAAGATGAGAATGGAGGGAAGATCAGGAGATCAACAGAAGTGGAGACAGTTTGTGTTTTCAGCACAAGTGGAGATATTTTATGTTTTTAGCAATATCTTATTCCAATACTTTTTGATTCCCATGTAATGAAGTACTATTGAATCAAGATATTCCTTATACTATCGAACTATGTGGGGCCTGATTTATCCTTTGTGAGATACGTAGGCAACCTTTCTAAGCTCGACCCCTATCTTTTAAAATTTTATTTTCCCCCTTCTACACTTTCAATGACAGATACGAGAAGATCTTGACTCAACACAAATCAACCTTCTTGACACACTACTTCTAAAATCATATAGGCAAAGCCCTGTCTATCTACCATATACATTGTACCCATGGGCTAGTTTACCTCCAAATGAAACAACAATTGTGTATTGATTTATGTGGGCTATCTTATGTCACCCGTTAATCCAAGGAAACTAATATACTTGATTTTGAGTGATTCTTCTTATAGGTAATTAGAATTGATCTATTGTCGATATGCTGGCCAACCATCCCTATTTTACTCAGATCAAAAGCTTACAAGGATTCCTTCCAAACGAAAACAGATCGAAAGGAAAATAAATAATGGCAAAAAATAGTGAAGATGTTGGCCTAACCGAGATACTATGAAAGACCCTATGACTACTGAGCAGAACAAACTAATCCCATAAATTATACAATAGATTATCGAAATAAAGGTCGAGATGAAGAAAACCCAAAAATTGGAGAATTTGGCCATCATTGTTAATTTTCTTGGTCCAGATGATGGGAGGCCTCTATTCTATTTTCCTCCTCTTAAACCATCTCACCAACCTATCCCTATATAAACTAATCCACTAATTACCTATGTCAAAAGCACTCTAGTCGCTTATTACCCCAAATACATATCATCCCAATCCTTTACCCCAAGCACCACCTCCTCTCCAAAACCCGAATATCAATAGTTTCTAAGCCTTTAGTTCTGCTCAAATTCCCAACACTATTCACCCGCAGATAATCCCTCCCAAAAGCTAAGATCCTGACAAATACAACCCACATAATGCTCAAACCTTGCTTCCTAAAGTTCCTTTTCATATCCCAGTCCTTACTAAATTATAAATTCCCCGTGCCACTTACTTCGAGATTGATCATTATGAAGAAAAGGATAAGTAATGGAAGGCTAAGAGGAGATGAGTAGGTCAAGAATAAAGAAAGAGATAGTAAAGGTCATGAGACATTATCACTATGTGCTGGAAATCGCAGACCTGAACTATGAAGATCTGTGCATTCATCCTGAGTTGGACCTTCTGGAAGGGTTTAAGATTCCAAAGTTTGATCTTTTGAAGGAACGAGAAATCTTTTGGCTCATTTAAGAGCTTATTTTGACCAACTTGCGGGTGTTGTAAATATTAAGTACTATTGATGCGACTGTTCAGTCAAAGCTTAAGCGGAGAGGCCCTAGACTAGTTTACTTCCTAAGAAGTGAACCAATGGGTAGAATGGAATCCCATGGCCAAAGATTTCATGGAAAGGTTCATTTATAATGTTTGAGTTGTTCTAGACCATTATTCTTTAGAGAGGATAAGGTAGAAGTCTATAGAGTGTTATCGAAAATACGTATATAAGTAGAGGAAAGAGTCCGCTAGAGTTCAGCCTCCTATGTTTGAAAAAGAGGTTGTTAAAGTGTTTGTGTGCTCCCAAGAGCTGGAGTTTTATGAGAAGATTATGTCAGTCATTTGGGCAAAATTTGCAAACATTGTGAAAATTGGTGAAACCACTGAAAATGGACTTAAAACGGGAAAGATCGCCTGTATTCGAATTCAGTCGGATCTTCAAGATTGTTGAAGAAAATGAAGGAGGATGTATCGTCTATTTTTGATACGCAAGATAGGAGGAAAACCCCTAGTAGTAACCCTAGAAAGTCCATACCTCCTCAAGATCACTTTCAACCCACTTCAAGTTCATTCCCTATCTATTATACCCAGCCAGGGTATCAAATTCCACCCCTAAATTAGCAAACCCCTCCCCCCTCACTACCATTCCCCACAATAACCAATTATCCACCTAAACTACCAACCTCAATCACCGAATTGCTCTAATATCTAACAAATTTACCAAACTCCTCCTACGAATTAGTCCTAAACCACCAAACCCTAACACCAAATTATCATGCCCCACTATACCCTAGATCCTAGACCCTTACACCTCTTCGTCAAAACCCTCTAAATTACTATCGAGTACCCTCACCTCCCCAAAATAACTTTAACCCTTCTCATCTGAACTCGGATAAAGAACCCCCTAGGGTGTTCACTCTATTTGCTAAAAGCCGGACAAAATTATTTGAAAGATTGTCAGCTACAGGATTGATCCATCCTATCCCTCCAATAGCAATGGATACGAGTTCTCGCTTCATCAAGAGTGATAATACTTATGCTTACCATTCCAATAGTGTTGAATATGACACTAAAGATTGCATAAATCTAAGGCACAAGATCTAGGATTTAATTGATCGCGACATGGTCATTCTTCAGACCGCCACTCCTAATATCAATAGTAATCCTTTACCTAATCATGAAGGAAACACTATCAGTATAATTGAGAAAGAGGAAGATTCATCTACAACCAAGATGATAGTCCCAAATCATACTACGAGTTTGAAGAAAAGTGTAGCATATCTGTGTATCACTGAGAAACTAAAGATGATGATTTTGACACCTCCTGAGGTGGTTAATATGGTACTAATAGGGGTTCCTACAAAGAAGATTATGATTGAAACTGTTGTTACACGGGGCTCGATCAAGGCTGATAAACATTATACATAAAAGTCAATTCAGTGAACGAGCATAAAGGATCAAGATAAAAGGCCGACAAGTGAAGCCGTAGAAGAGGAGTTTTGGAGAATAATGCAACCTGAGGAATACTTTATTGTGAAACATTAAGAGAAAATGCCTGCCTATATGTGGGGATTGTTAATGAGATCGCAGCACATAGACAGGCAGTGATGAGAGTATTGGAGGATGCCTATGTGCCTGTAAGGATATATAGTGATAATCTGGTAGATATATAAATTAGGTTACCCGAGGATGTCATATCATCTTTGGTGAGAAGAATTATCTTTCTAGGGATTTATGCACAACAAGGTGCTCCATGGTACAATAAGTGTCGAGACATGATTTTAAACCATGTTTTAATTGATGATGTATCTAGTTTGAATATATTCCTTTTGTCTACTCTCAAGTGATTAAATTTTGATGTTGGAAAAATCCATGAAAGCCAAGTTAGTGTGAAGGTTTTTATGGGGTCGAATAGATATTTTAAAAGCGGTGAATCTAGGAATTTGCATGGGGCCTGCTGAGTTCGTGGTTGTATTTTAAGTGATGGACATTTTTACCAACTACAATATGTTATTAGGAAGCCATTGGATTTAGATGGCTAGAGCTGGCCTTCTACCTTACACCAGATGATGAAATTTATGTGGAATGAGCGTGAAGTGGTTATGTATGGTAAGGGAATCCATTCGAATATGTATGCACCAATTGTTGACGATGTCACTAGAGATCTAATTTCTGCACAATGGATATAATGAATGCCACAAAGGAAGATTCGACATTCGGACCACCTATGCCCGCTATTTACAAGATGATAGTTATGGTTATGCTAAGAAATGGGTTTGAGACAAGTCTTGGACTAGGAAAGCGCTTGTAAGGTATCACTAAGCCTATCCCATTTCTGACAAAGCAGTGTGAGTTCAATTTGGAGTATGTCAATTTATAAGAATATGTTTTGGAAACACTGAACTAGAAGGTTGACCGAGCACTAGCTAGACAACACCTCATTTGTACCAGTTGTTTCCAATGCAAGAATATATCAATGGTGATGGACTAGGGGAAGGAATCTGGGATATGTTCGAGAAGATTGATGTTGATGATGATGCAGTTGAGATGTCAGAAATTTGACAAACAGAGCTAGATGAATGAGTGTTGAATGAGACATCTACCCCACTTTCAATCCCCAAATCATCTTGGTAGAGGGAGACTTAATTAGTTATTTATTTTCCAAATTGGTGGTGGTACGAAGGAGGCTCGAGGTCCATCTTTATTTCTATTTGTTTTATTTAGTTATGCTTTAAAATTCCCTTGAGATGTTCAAAAAGTCAGATTGACCCATAGTCATGGACTAAGTTTGCATTTTCTTTCAAATTAAAGCCTCTGTTTATTTTTAAGTTTCATTTACTATCTTATTGTTTTGATTTTCTATCTAACTATATTTGTTTATGATTTTAATAAAAATAATTTTAAACCTACCAATGTCATGTCATGTCTAAAGCTAAGCGAATAGAAGATGTAGATGACAACGAGCTTGAGACTATGATGAAAGAACCCTGGTACTCAAACATCTTTCGAAAGAATTGAGATAGTTTGAGAATTGAGATAAGCCTAATCTGGATGAGACTGAAATAGTGAATAAAGGAGATGAAAAATGTGTCAACGAAACCAGAATCGTTGTACATTTGACGGATGCTCAGAAGGGAGAGCTTATCAGCTTGCTCGAAGAATACATGGACATATTCGCTTGGTCCTACAAAGATATGTCATGTTTAAGTACATATATTGTCTCTAATAAATTGCCAATCAATCCATAATTCAGCCCGGTGAAGCAAAAGACTCAGAAATTAAAGCCAGATCTATGTTTCAAAATCAAGAAAGAGGTTACTAAATAGATAGAATCCAAGGTAGTGGAAGTGACCCAATATCTCACTTGGTTGGTCAACATTGTTCCAATGCCCGAGAAAGATGGAAAGATTAGAATTTGTGTTAATTACAGAGATCTCTACAAAGCCAGCCCTAAGGATGACTTTCTATTGCCAAAATCCATATTCTCATTGACAATTGTGCCAAGCACGAGATGCAGTCGTTCGTTGATTGCTTTGCAGGATATCACTAGATTTTAATAGATGAAAAAGATGCAGAAAGGACAGCTTTTATCATACCATAGGGTATGTGCCATTATTGAGTGATGTCATTTGGTCTAAAAACTATTGGGGCTACTTATATGAGGGCTATGATGACTCTTTTTCATAATATGATTCACAAAGAGATCGAGGTTTATATGGATGATGTTATCATCAAGTCCCATAGAGTTCGAATTATCTGACTCATTTGAGAAGTTCATTGACAGTCTATATCAATATAACCTAAAACTGAATCTTATTAACTGTGCTTTTAGAGTACCTACCTATAAATTACTAGGGTTAATAGTCAATTGAAGAGGTATTCAGCTTGATCCTTCTAAGATCAAAGCAATCTAGGAGTTGCCCCCTCCAAACAAGAAGAAGGAAGTCATAAGTTTCTTGGAAAGATTAAATTACATCAATCAGTTCATATCCCAATCTACGTTGATTTTTGAGCCTATCTTTAAGTTGTTGAAAAAAGATGCATTGACGAAATGGACTAAAAAATACCAACCTGCTTTTCACACCATTAAAAGTTATTTATTTTATCCACTAGTACTGGTCTCTCCACAAAAAGGAAGTTTGTTGCTGTTATACTTATCTATCTCAGATAATGCATTCGGATGTGTGCTATGCCAATATGATAAGACTGGGAAGAAAGAGAGAGCAATCTACTATCTAAGTAAGATTCACTCCATATGAGGCTCGATATACTAACTTGGAGAGAACTTGTTGTGCTTTGACTTAGGTTGCACAGAAATTAATACACTACCTGTCTTCATACACTATATACCTCATTTTGAAGATGGATCTATTGAGGTATATCTTTCAGACAGTGATGCCAACAGGAAGGTTAGCCAAGTGTCAATGTTATTGAGTGAGTTTGACATTATGTAAATGACTCAGAAAGCAATCAAAAGATAGGTTTAGTTGTCCATCTTGCATAAAATCTAGTTGATGATGATTATGAACCGATCAAAACCTATTTTCCAGATGAAGAGATATCATTTGTGGGGGAAAATATCTCCAAAGCATACCTTGGTCAGTAAATGTTCTTTGATGGAACCGTGAATTGCCAAGGTAGTGATATTGGAGGGGTCTTGGTATCAGAATCTGGTCGACATTATCCGATAGCTGCAAATTGTACCAACAACATGGATGAGTATGAAGCTTGATTTTTGGGTATGAGAATGGCTATAGACATGAATGTTCAAGAGTTGATGGTTATTGGGGATTCAGATCTGTTGATTTATCAGGTTTAAGGAGAATGAGTTGTGAAGAATCTAAAGGTCATATCGTATGTGCGACTAGTACAGTTGTGTCTAAAAGATTTTGGAAGATCGAGTTCAAGCATATGTCAAGGTTATTCAATGAATTCACTGATGTCCTTGCCACAATTTCTTCGATGATCCAGCATCCAGACATGATGTATATTAATCGTTTAGAGATAGATTGGAAGGACCAACCTACCAATTGTTTGCATGTTGAGGCAAAACTAGAAGGAAAACCTTGGTATTTTGACATAAAAAAGTATTTGGAGATCAGAACTTCATCTTGACAATGCTACTTCCAATCAGAAGAGGTTATACACTAAAAGGCTAACAACTTCTTTTCAATTGGAGAAATCCATTATAGGATTACTCTAGATCTAGGTCTACTTAGGTGTGTTGATACCGAGGAAGCGATGAAACTTTTTGAACAGGTACATGCTGGAGTTTGCAGTACTCAAATGAATGGACTCATCTTGGCAAGAAAAATCCTTTGAGTTGGTTATTTTTAGATGACTATGGTACATGACTAGTGAAAATTTGTGAAAAAATACCATCAATGTCATATACATAGTGATTGATTCATGTACCTCCTTATGAACTCAAGGCTTTGAGTTCTCCTTGACCATTTGTTGTTGGGGCATGCATGTAATTGAGCCTATAGAGTCAACTGCCTCTAATGGTCATAGATTTATTTTGGTTACCAATGATTACTTTACCAAGTAGGTGGAAGCAGTCTCCTACGAGTCCTTAATAAATAAGGTGGTCGATGATTTTGTGTGCAACAATTTAATATGTCGATTTGGGATACCAGATTCCATCATCATCGATAATGGGGCGAATCTCAACAGTAATTTGATGAAAGAGATATGTGAACAATTCAATATTACTCACTGAAACTCAACAACATATCGTCCTCAAATGAATAGGGCCATAAAAGCTGCCAACAAGAATACCAAGAAGATTTTAAGGAAAATGATTGACACACACCAAGGATGGCATGAAATGCTACCCTATGCTTTATTGGGTTATCATATGACTGTCAGAATGTCTATTGGAGAAACTCTGTATTTGTTGGTGTATGGAATAGAAGAAATGATACTTGATAAAGTTGAAATACCATCACAGAGAGTTATTCAAGAAGTTGAATTAAGTGATGTAGACTGGGTTCGTAATCGAATTGAACATTTGGCCTTAATCGATGAAAAAAGGATGACAATTATTTCCCATAGTCTGTTGATAGGATAATTCGTGCTTTCAACAAGACAGTAAGACCTCAAATGTTTAAGGTGGGGGAATTGGTTCTCAAACATATCTTTCCCCACCAAGATGAATATAAAGGGAAGTTCTCACCAAATTAGCAATGACCATACACGGTTTGCAAAGTTCTGTCAGGAGGAGTATCAATTTTGTTAGAGATGGATGGTCAAGAGTGTCCAAAATCGATCAATTCAGATGTTGTCAAGAGATATTATGTTTGAAGATTTAGAATATTCTCTATTTCATTCCTTGCATTGCATTACGCTATTTGTAATCATTCCTGCATTTAGTTTGAAGTTATTTCCCCTGTTGACCTAAATTCTCAAGAATGAAATACATAGGTGGCTTATGTCGAGCCCCATCATCCCCTTTATACCTTTGTTGTCCCTTTTTGCTTTGGAACTATATTTGACCTGAATTCTCAAGATTAAGATATGTAGGCGGCTTATGTCGGCTTCAGTCATTTTCTTATTTATTTTTCTTTTCTCTCCTGCGAAGGGTACTACATTTGACCTAATTCCTATCTCCACGGGATACGTATGCAACACAATAGCTCAGTCATATCCCCATAAGGAAACTGGGACATAATATTTGAAAGGAACTCAAAAATTCTCAACAAAAAGGTTCATCTCCAATGAGTCTGAATTTAAGACATGTTAGAAATTCCAACTAGGACAGAATTTTTAACTGGGACAAAATTTTTTAAGGACGACCTCAAACATTTAGTCAAGTATCATTAGAAATCTAAAAACAAACTCAAAAATTCGTAGCCTGATCAAAAATTCAAAACAACCATGATGTATCAAAAAAGCCATGTCAAAAATCAAATGCATTCATCCAAGTTGTATGTGATATGATCATTGGCATTAACGTTTTCTCAAAACTTATTTCTTAAATTTACCATTTCTAAAACCTTCTTGCATGTCAAATATTTGGTCAAAATATGTTTTTTTTACTTATGTCTATCAAGAAGTGGGAGATCAAAGTGGTCCACCCAAAGCGCAAGAAAAGGAGCAGACAACTAAAGAATCAACACAGATCAATTTACTTTAAAACTAATAAATTTTCTATGGATGCAAGAAAAATCTTTGTAAGTCTTATTTAAAAATGGGAAGACCAAGACATAAGTTGTTTTGTCTCACTCAAATCCCAGCACTCATCACATTTCATATACAAGTAATCAAGAGGGTCATTTTATCATTCATTGCCAAGAGGGCCACCGCATATGCATTGTCAAGAGGGCCAATACATATTTAAGATACCAAGAGGGCCATTTCATTATTCATTGCCGAAAGGGTCATTTTATATTTAAGTTGTCGCGAGGGCCATTATATACATCATTGCCAAGAGGGCTATTACATGTTCATTGCCAAGAGGGCCATTGCATATTTATCGCCAAGAGGGGTCATTTCATCATTCATTTCTAAGAGGACTATTGTATATTCAAGCTGCCAAGAGGGCCATTATGTTTGCATCATCGCCAGGAGCGCCGTGAGATGTTTATTGCCAAAAAGGCCATTGCATATTTATCACCAAGAGGGCCATTTCATCATTAACTTCTGAAAGGGCCATGACATTTTCAAGTTGCTGAGAAGGTCATTGTATTTACAAGCTTCTTTTTCAAGATACCGAGAATCCATTGCATATTCAAGCCGTCGAGAGGGCTATTGCATATTAAAGCCTCTAAAAGGGTTATTTCATTATTCATTATCGAGATGATCATTGCATATTCAAGTTGCCGAGAGGGCCATTACATTTGTATCATCAACAAGAGAGCCATTACATGCTCATTTCCAAGAGGGTCATTACATGCTTATCACCGAAAGGGCTGTCACATTCATCATATATTCAAGAAAGACATCATCATTCCTTGCCATGAATATCATCATCATGCTATATTACATCGACTCATTGTCTATCACATCAAAAAAAATAAGATAGGTCGGCCATAGTATGGATGTCATCAAATAGGAGTAGGGCAATGTGAAACTTTTTCTACCCGCAAATTGGAAATAGTTTGAAGAGGACTTTCACACTTTTTATACGTGAGCTGAGAAGCTACTCCTGCCATAATGCAACCACACCCCCGTTAGAAGGCATGTGGGTATTTCTTTAAGTTCATTAGTTTTTATTTTTGCACCTAAGTGATCTCAACTCTCACCAAAAGCAACCCTTCCCGATCGAAGTGACAATGCACCAAGAGCTTTGAAAATTATCTCTGTGTAAGTTCTTAATTATAGGTGTAAGCGTGCCACATTTACAGTTAAGAATTTGCAAGCTTTTTTACATCATTTGACTTGCTTTTTATTCTTCCTGAACTAGAGGTTATTTCAGAATAAGAGATTTCATTTTCGACCAATGGAGTCGAACCACAAGAAGCTTGATTTCTAAGTCGAAGGATATGTAGGCAGGTTTAATTTTGAAAACTTAGTTGTACTCTAACCTTTGCCTTTAAAATCTCATTCCCAAGCATTTCAATTTCTCCATAATTCGATATTGGGATAGATTCTAAATTTTTTTTCAAAATTATACGTAAAATCAAGCATTTTGAACTACAAGTGGCTTGAATTCTCATGTAACTGAGATATATAGGAAAACCAAAACCAATGTTCGGCTGTAATTCCTGAAAGTCCAAACCAAGAGCTTTTTAGAAGATAAAGATGTGCTCGGCTAAACTTGGCTTAGTCAAGTTTCTTCATCCTTTACGATCTATTTCCTCGATCATATCCGAAGAAAGGAACAGTTGTTGACATCTAATTTTTACTCTCCACATTATAAATTAATCATTAAACTTTTAGATTTAACAATTTGAAATAATTAACTTTTGAAAAATATGATATATATATATATGCACGGCTGAACATGGATTGGTGAAGTTTGTTCATCCATGATCTCCTTCATCGATCATATCTGAACAAAAAAATAGTAGTTGACGTCCAATTTTTACCCTCCATATTATAAATTAATCATTAAGCTTTAATTAATTTTTCAAGATTTTCTCAAACAGATTTTTATCTTTAATCACTTTCATTTAATTATTTTTGGAATTAGTTACTTCAGAGTTGAATTAATTATTCTAAGTTGTTAATGTGTAAAAGCTCTTTAATTGATTCATATTAATTCATCTCGTAGTCAAATTAACTGACTGGTTTGATTTGATTATGTTATTAATTAGTTATATTTGCAATTTCAAATGGCTAGTTTCTCAATTTAAAATTTTCCTACTTTCAGCCTTCATTTTGGTCAATTCTGATCAAATTTTCAAACCAAAACCCAACCCAAATTATAAGAACCCACCCTATTCCCTATTTTAATTCAAAAAATCAGTCAACCTTTTTTTTTACTAAAATTCATGTGCCCCTTTCTTATGTTTTCTCTTTTCAGATGCTACCACGTCTTTCACCTCCAACCCTTTCTTCACCAAAACGACGAAACAAACACAACAAGCTTCAGTAGCAACTATGCTTAAAATGGGGTTTCAGCAGCCTTTGACACTTGACAAACATCCCTCGTCCTTGAGCGAGCTAGGTATCATCATCCCCTTGCTCGTTCGTCCTTGCCATTGGAACGGACAGATAAGATCAATCCATCTATTAATGTGAGTTCCAGTTGTGAAAGCATAGAGGTAAGGCTTGGAGATTCAAAATTCTGGAGAAAAGGATCAAAATTATCCCTTATATTTGAGTTAAGAATCAAAGTATTCCTTGTCATTTACATTCTCCATATTTCAAGAATTGGTACACTTTTGATATGCTTGATGTTAGAACCCGAAAATTCAAACAATTGAAATGCTTGTGAAATGTAGACGAAGCAATTCGGGATTTAAGTATTTATTTTAGTTTATACCAAGTGAAATTTTTTTTCAGAAAAAATTTCATCATAAATCCTTAATTGGTCTAATTCGAGAAAAGCTTAGGGTCAAATGTGCATTTTATTCAAGTTGAGCTCCTTAAGTTGTAAGACAAATTGTGGGGTCATACACATGCTTTTATTTGA
>JAOTQJ010028325.1:0-16204 GCA_025642045.1 Solanum sejunctum | reverse complement strand
AGGGCCTCCTTAAGAATGCTAAAAGTTCCTTTTGGCTGCTTTACAAAGTTAAGAAGTGTAGAGAGAAAGCCTTAAGAAAATCTAATTTTTTCGTTCAAGTTGAATCACTAGAGTGAGATGATTTTAAGCCTCTTTTAAAGGGGCACTTGTACGACTTAACTTTCTCATTTTAAGACTTATTTTATCAAGAAATAAAAGTACCATTTTGCCCCTTTCACTTAGGCGTTATTGGGTTCAAATTGGTTGGGCCTTTGATGCCTAGTTTGTTTCCTTTCTCTTAGTTAGTTTTGGCCCAACTCACCAAGTGAGTTTTGTTGTACTTGTGCCCTTTCTCTATTATCCTTGGTCTAAAAATATAGTCCATTTGTGATGCTAAAACATGGGCTAAAGTTACACCCTTAATACAGACTTTATTCATAGTCGGACATGGATAAATTTGACGTCGGGCCCCATCTCTGTTAAGCTAGCAAATTTAAGCTAAGCAAGTAGGCGACTCACCTGCTAGCTTCTTAAGTCCTACAAGCACCTCAATTCTCTCATTTTGTTTGGGGTCGTGATCTCCTTGATTTGACACAAAATATGTATACACTTAAGCGTTAGACGCATATATCGACCTATAACATAAATTCAAGAACTTTTAAAAATAGGTGCTAATTTGACCAAATCATATCATGTTTCATTGCATAGTACTAGTATTGTAAGATGTGGAATGTTACAATTTCCTTCAGAGACTTAAGAAGAAGGAGGAAGAAGGTAAGTTTCAGCACTTCATCTCAATGTTGAAGCAACTTTCCATCAACATCTCTCTCATTAAGGCATTAAAGAAAATGTTTGGGTATGAAAAGTTCATGAAGGACTTGGTGACAAAAATGAAGACTGTGAGCCAAGACCTCTCTCAAGTCTTCAACATTACAATGCTATAATAACAAGGTCTTTGGTGTAAATTGAGAAGTTCCCAGATCATTCACCATACCATGTACTATTGAGATGTCAAATTTGCAAAGGCATTATATGATTTAGGCACCAACATCAATTTAATGCCTCTTGCAGTATTCAAGAAGTTAGGCTTGAGAGCCTCCACTCTAATAAACATGAAGTTGTTAATGGACGATTAAATATGAAAAAGATTGTGGGGATATTGTATGACATTCTCATCAAAGTGGAAAAATTGATATTCCACGCAGACTTTGTGCTCTTGGATTGTGAGGTTTACTTCAAAATTCCAATCATCTTGGGAAGGCCGTTACCAGCCACTAGACGAGCACTAATGGACATGGAGTTAGATCAACTCAAGTTTTGATTGAGTAATGATGAGTTCATCTTCAATGACTTCAAGCACACAAAAAAGAATGATGATATAAAAGTAGTCTCTATCATTGAGAGTGTTGATGAGGTGACACAAGAGATGCCAATTAAAGAAAGCAGTGTGTTAAAACTTTAGAAGCAATTTTAATGAATTTCTAGAGTGACAGCGTCCTATATCATGATGAGACAGAAAAAGCCTTGGAAGCATCTAGTTTAACTAGACACCAGCTAAACTTAAATTGGACTTTGAAAAATCGAGAGTCACACCTACTAGAACATCCAATGATTAGCCACAAGTGTTGGAGTTGATGGCTCTTCTAGCCCATCTGAGGTATATGTTTTTGGTTGCTAACAATACTTTGCCTATCATTGTTACTATAGATCTTAACAATGAATAGTTGAATGTTTTGATCACAATACTCAAGCAAATTTAAAAAAGCTATTGGGTGGACCACTGCTGATATCATTGGCATACCCCTTGGAGTGTGCACTCACAAGATTCAACTAGTCAAAGACTACAAACCAAGTATTGAACACCAATAGCACCTCAACCTACCAATGCAAGAGGTTATGCACAAGGAGATCATTAAGTGGTTGGACACAAGTGTGATATATATAATTATTGATAGTGAATGGACGAGTTTCGTCTAGTGTGTTCCAAAGAAGGGAGGTATCACCATGGTCCAAATGCTAGGAACAACTTGATTCCTATGAGACCAGTCACACGTTGGAGGGTTTGTATGGACTATAAGAAGCTCAATGCATCAACTAAAAAAGACAACTTCCTTATGCATTTATAGACTAGATGCTAGATTGCTTGGCAGGTATTTTTTGATAGTTACTCAGGCTACAATAAAATCTATATTGTTATAGAAGACTACAATAAAACAACCTTGACATGTCTCTATGGCACCTTTATATTTAAAAGGATGCCACTCGAGTTGTGTAATACACCAATAACATTCAGATATACATGATGTCTATTTTCTCAGACATAGTATAAGATAGTATCGACATATTCATGGATGACTTTAGCAGGGTTGGAGATTCATTCGAGGATTGTTTGAAGCATTTGAATACAATACTTCAGAGATTAGAAAAATTCCATCAAATTGGAAAAATTGTCACTTCATGGTGAAGGAAGGCATTGTGTTGGGGTAATCTGAATCAAAGGAATTGAGTTAGGTAGAGACAAAGTATAGGTTATTAAGAAGCTTCCTCCACCTATCTATGTTAAAGGTGTAAGAAGTTTCCTAGGTCATGCAGGTATTTACAAGCGCTTTATAAAAGACTTCTCAAACATTGCACACTCTTTGTGCAAACCTTCAGAAGGATGCTAAGTTCGTATTTGATGATGCATGCTTGAAAGCTTTTCAAGGGCTTAAGCAGAATTGATATCAGCACCTATCATAGTGGCTCTATATTGGCCGAAGCCCTTCGAGATTATATGTGATGCAAGCACGGTTGAACTTGGTGTGGTGTTGGGATAACATAGAGAAAAAATTTTATATCCCATTTATTATGCTAGCAAATCCCTAAATGCAACACAAAAAAACTACACTGTCACAGAGCAGGAGTTTCTTGCAATGGTCTTTGCGTTCAAGAAGTCCAATTCTTATCTTTTGGGAACCAAAGTCATTATACATATTGATCATTCAACATTATGGTTCTTAATGACAAAAAAGGATGTGAAATTGAGATTTATTCGATGGATACTTCTTCAAGAACTTAACTTTGATATGATTGTCAAAAAAGGGATTGAGAATCAGGTTTCAGACTACCTATCCAGATTAGAGGACAGGGCCTTGGAAAATTTCAATGATGGGGTGGAAATTGATGATTTGTTCCTTGATAAAATAGTACTTATAGCATCTCATTACTTGATACCATGGCTTTCAGATTATGCAAACTATTTGGTTAGTGATATTGTGACACTGGACTTGACTACTCACTAACGCCATAAGTTTATGTATGATGTGAGGAAGTTTTTATAGGATTATCCATATTTATTTTCCATATGTACAAATGGGATTATTCGTTGCTCTATTCTTGAGGTTGAAATGATGAGTATTTTAGAGGCTTGGCACTCATCCTTTGTGGGTGAGCATCATAGTGGAATTAGGATAATACACAAGATCTTACAATATAGATATTATTGGCCAACCATTCACCAAGATGCTCATGACTATGCCAAGGCTTGTGATAGATGCCAGAGAAAATATGGTTTTTTTTGCAAGCATGAGCTCCCTCTAAACCCTATTATGGCAATTAAATTATTTGATATTTAGGGGATAGATTTCATGGGCTCATTTGATGGCTCTCATGGGAACAAGTATATTATAGTGGTTGTGGACTATGTGTCAAAATAGGTGAAGGCAGTGGTGCTTTCCAATTATGAATGCAAGAGTGTCACAACATTCCTGCAAAGAAATACCTTCTCAAGGTTTGGTACCCCTTGGGCGTTCATCAGCGATGGAGGTTCCTATTTCTGCAATAGATTGTCAAAAGCTCTTTTTGAAAAATATGGGGTAAAGCATCAGGAGGAAGCCACCTACTATTCACAAACGAGTGCATAAGTTGAGGTGTCAAACAGATTTTGTCTAAGACTATGAATGCAAAGCGAACTGGCTGGTCACGAAAGCTTGATTATGCATTATAGGCATACCAGACTGCATTCAACACTCCTATAGGTGTGTCTCCTTACCGACTTGTCTTTTGCAAAGCTTGTCACTTACTGGTAGAGATTGAGCACAAGCCAATGCAGGCTCTTAAAAAGTTGAATCTAGATTGAAATTGATATGGCAATATCAAGGCTGAGCCAACTTAATGAGCTTGATGAGTTCCATTTGAAGGCATATGAGAGCACAACCTGTATAAGCAAAGGACGAAGCTGCAACATGATCGTCATATTGAAAATTGCCAGTTTGCACCAGGAGATTTGGTCTTGTTATATAACTCCAGATTGAAGTTGTTCCCTTGGAAGCTCAAGTTGAAATGGTTGGGTCCTTTCAAAGTTTCACACGTTTTCAGCTATAGAGCTATTGATTTGAAAAGAGAAATGACACAGAATTCAATGTAAATGGCCAAAGAGTCAAACATATCTTAGTATTATTGAAGAAGTGCGGATAGTGGAAGTATATACACTTGGTGAATCTTGAGAACCAAAGTTGTTTGACTCATTACGTGACACTAAATCAAGGACTTCTTGGGAAGCCAAGATGGAGACTCGCGCTTAGGCACCCAATTATGTTCTTTTTAGCCCCTATGCTTTGAGTTAGTTATATTTTGTTGCATTTAGTACATTGTAAGCTCTTTTTCACGAGATATGGGTAGCTATAGTCGTTGGTGAAATTTGAGTAACCATGGCCTATAACTATCCTAAAATTTTATGTCCGAGGGGTTGTTTTGTTGTGTTCTTCCCTAAGGACATTTATTTTCTATTGAACCAACAAGTTTAGCATGTGTAAGTAGTATTACTAGCATATTGCACAAAGTCCGTGGTATATATTAGTTTTGTGCAAAAATTATACCTATTAAAATCTTAGTGTTAGGTACTTTTTATAATAACCATGTGAAATCAATGATTGATAGTACTTGTTCTGGTAAGTGAGGTTTAATTTTGATGAAAAGCATGATCTGAGCTCCTATGTTGATAGTGTAACAGGTGTCAAGTATTGTGAGCTTCTTTGCGTAATACTTATACTATGTTTCAATTCAAAACTTGCTCTGTTATTGTAACTAAGATTGTAGGTTAGTTGGTTAGGAAAGGATCTTAGGTCGTTGTTCATATTAGCCCACTTAGCCTGTATAACCAATCAAATATCCCTTGATACTTATAGTTGAACTTTATATGTACCATTTTGTTTGTAAAACACCCAACCAAGACTTTTTTAATGTGAAATCCTGAATTTGGCCTTGATCCTTCCTTGAATATTACGTACCTTGACTCAGGCAAAAAGACTTAATTGAAGGTGGCTACCAAAAGTGGCACTGGTTCGTAGGTTGGATGTTGTACACCTCAACTTAGGCTATAAGTTAAGGGTGGCTGGTGTAAGAGAAATCACATTAAATGGGGTGGAAGCAAGTGATGTGTGAAAAAAGATCAAAATGTTCTGTGTGTGTAAGAAAAATTAATAGATTCCTAAACAATGAGCTATAAAAAAAAAGGATGCGAAAAATTAAAGGCAATGAGATTAAAAGTAAGAGTGAGGCACCCAAAAAGGTTTGAAATAGGAGAAGGGAAGAATGAGTTGAAGATAACAATGTTAGTAGGGGAAAAATGTAAAATAATGTAGTGTGAAGGAGGGTCATTAGTCACTATATTTCTAAAACATCACAAGCCCCTACTATGTACAAGCCAAGAAAGTCCTATAGTAATCCTAGTCCAAGAAGTCAAAGGTCATATTTGTGAGTGTAGGGGCAACATAGGGCATTGAGCATAGTATTTAAATATCTATTATGAGTGTGAGTGATTTTGTTAGTCCCAAGCATCAAACTTGAAAATACTATTATGAGTGGGATATGAGACTTCTTTTTTATGAGGGAACTTGATTTACACTGTTGATTCTAGGCCATTCAGTAATAGTTGCTTATCTGTGGTTACCTTGCTTGTCATAGTTGCATTGTCATATATATTGATGTGCATTGGTTTGTTTAATGACTACCTGATATGTCTTCATGAGTTTATTTGGGTATCTGTGATTGATTTAGAGATAATATATTCCATTAGATTGAGCTCTGAGTGTAGCGATACTGCTTATGTAGATTGAGTCTGTCGCTTGAGGACAAATAACAATTTTAAGTTGAGGGTATTTATGTTGCCAAAATACAACACTTTTTTATGCTTAAAACTTTGAATTTTGCGTGTTCTCAAAGCGATGTTAGTGGTTTTGATATGTTTTTTATGTTTATTTTGCAATATTAAAGGATTTAGTATGATTTTGAACAAAGTTATGTAGATTTGCAGTTTTTGAGAACTTACGGGTGACTCTATGGGCCATGGTTATTTCCACGAGCGATAGAAAGGTTTCAAAAGTAAGATCCATTGAAGGGCCAAATTTCAGATGTTGCATCCATGAACTATTAGATGAGCCATAGAATCTTTCACGAGTCGTGGACCGATTTCATGCCTAGAGGATCAAAAATTGAAGAGTTTCAAAAAAGCTATCAAACGAAACCCTCCATGGTCCATAGATATGAATACAACCCGCAAAGAAGTCTTGTAGAAGTGAAGTCAGTTTTTGAAAGTTGTAGAGTACAAAGCTAAGGTATGGGCCATGGTTCTTTATACGTCTCGTAACCTATTCTGTAGAAGCTACCAAATCTAGTTTTCCTATTTCATTTTGGATTTGTATTTTACTTATCATAAATAGTTTTTTAAGGTCTTGTTAGCAGAGAGACACACGAGAGAACAGAGAAACATTTTTGAGACTTCATCTTTTGTGATTTTTATGTTGAAAACATTACATTGTGACTTCTTGTAGAGAACATTGGATTTCTTGTTCTTAATTTCATCATTGTAAGTGTTCAATTATGCTATACCATAACATGATTTTTTTTCATCTATAATGATTATGCATAGCTAAATCTACAAGTAGGATTATGGAAACCATAAAGAATTAATAAGGTAAAACTAGATAATCTGTAATTCTTGGAATGTTTGCATGTATATATTAATTAAGTCTCTTCGTTATGAATGTTTTTAACAGTGGCAAACGTTAAAACCCACCTAATTCTTACTGACTAGATCAAGGTAGTAATGAATAGAAAAAGAATTAATTAACAGAATTTGATGTGATCCCTCTTGTCTAATGAACCAAACTAGATCAAGAGGAGATTGTATTGGAACAAAAGGTAAGGGTTAGTAATGTTATAGTGTGAGGATGGATCAATCATGTAGCAAAATTCACCTCTCGCCTTGATTAATAGGTTTGGTGAACTTAACTTGCCGTTTTGCATGCTACACATTAGAAACGATTATGATTATTTGATGATACTAAGTTAGGAATTCATGAGGAACACAATACCCTAGCTACTTTTCTCACTTATTTCACAATACTTGCATCTAGTTTAGGTTTATTTCTTGTAAATACAAACCCTCTTTCAGGAGATAAGTAGGTTAATTCATTCAACTTGCTCGTAAGTACTTCAGGTCTAGACCATATTCCATGTGGGATCGACCCTAAACTCAGTTAGGTTATATATTTTGACAATGTTATATATTTTGAGTGACTGCTTATACCTTCCAAATGGAGGTGTAGTTTGGGTGACATCAGAGGGTTAGAGAAAGGGACATCCCTAAGATGGTTTTTCGGACTATCTATGGTCATTTTGACATTGTGGTGATGTTATTTCGCCTTATTGATGCACCGATGATATTTATGGACCACATGAATATGGTGTTCAAGCCTTACCTTGACATGTTCATGGTGTTTACTGATGATATTCTTATCTACTCCTAAGGTGAGAAAGAGCACATGGAGCACTTGAAGGTAATATTGCAAACCCTGAGGGAATAGAATCTCTATGCAAAGTTTGATAAATGGGATTTTGGGCTAGATGAGGTTTCCTTACTTGGGTATGTGGTATCTATAAAGGGCATCAAAGTTCATCCTAAGAAGCCAGAAACCATGAGAAAAAAGCCAAGGCTATTGACTCCTACTAACATAAGGAGTTTATTGGGTCTAGCCAATTATTATAGACGGTTCGTGCAAGACTTCTCCACTATCTCGTCTTCACTCGCCAAGCTTACAAAAAAAATTGTTAGGTTTGTATGAATATGGGAGGAGTTTCTAGGCTTTAAAGTATCAGTTGACTTTAGCCCCATATTGATATTGCCAGAAAGAAATGGTGGTTTTGTCATGTTTTGTGATGCATCAAGGATAGTTTCGAGGTGTGTTATAATGCAAAATAGTAAAGTGATTGCCTATGCTTCAAGGCAGTTGAAAGTGTATGAGAAGAATTGTCTGACTTATGATTTAAATCTTGAAATAGTGGTGTTTGCCTTAATGATTTGGCGACATTATTTGTATGTTGTTCAGGTGAATGTTTTCACCAACCACAAGAGTCTCCAACATGTGTTCACCCATAAAGATCTAAACTTGAGGCAATGGAGGTGCTTAGAGTTACTCAATAATTATGATATCAATGTGAAGTACCACCTAGGAAAGGCCAATGTGGCAGGTGGCATCCTTAGTAGAGTTTCTGTGGGTAGTGTGTCCCATATAGGAGATGATGGAAAAAGGTAGTTAGCCAAAGATGTTCATAGGTTGGCTAGATTAAGAGTGAAATTGAGTGAGTCCGAAAGTTGTGGTGCAACAGTTCTTCATAGGTCTCCGTCTTCTTTGATTGATAAGGTTAAGGCCAAGCAAGATCTTGATCCTGTCTTGATTGAGTTCAAACCCTTGGTAAAGGATGGAAAGATAGAAGTCTTCCCACAAGGGGGAGATAGTGCACTCCAGTATCAAGGAAGGTTGTGTCGCCCAATAATAGTGATTTGAAGAAGTTGATCATGCAAGAAGCCCAAACTCTTCATATTTTGTTCATCATAACACTACCAAGATAAATAGACTTGAGAGAGGTTTATTGGTGGAATGGAATAAAGAAGGACATTGCTTAATTTGTGTTTGAGTGTGCCAATTGCCAATAGGTCAAAGTTGAACAACAATTGTCGAGTGGCCTAGGTCAAGACATTGACATTCCCACTTGAAAGTGGGAAGAGGTCAACATGGACTTTGTAGTTAGGTTGCCAAAGACCAAAAACTTTTTTTTTTGACTCCAAATGGGTGATAAATGATTGCATGACAAACTTGGATCATTTTATACCAATCAAGAATACATTCAGTACCGAGGATCATGGTCGTTCGTATATTCAAAAGTTGGTGATATTACATAGGATTCCATAGTCCATCATATTCGATCATAGATTTCAATTCACTTCTCACTTTTTGAAATATTTTCAAAGAGAAAATAGCACTAGGGTAAAGTTGAATATATCTTTCCATCCCTAAACCAATGGGTAAGCTGAGAGGACTATTCAAACATTGGAGGATATGTTGAGAGCTTATGGATGTTGGATTTCAAAGGGAATTAGGACGAACACTTATCACTTATCGAGTTTGCCTAGAATTATAGCTTTCATGCAAGTATTGTGATGGCACCATTTGAAGTGTTGTATGGTAGATGGTGTGTATCAACCATCGGGTGGTTTAAAGTTGGAAAATGGCATTATTAGGATTGGACTTGGTGATGAATGTCATAGAGAATATTACAAGCATAAGGGAGAAATTTCAAATAGCCCAAAGTCGACAAAAGTCTTACTCTAATGAGAGAAGAAGGGAACTTCAGTTCTGAATTAATGAATTGATCTATTTGAAGATGTCTCCTATGAAAGGTGTTCTTCAATTAGGTAAGAAAAGGAAATTGAGTCCTACATATGTGGGACTCTACAAGGTGGTGAGAAGAGTGGGGAAAGTAACATATTGAGTTGGATCTACACAATGAGTTGCATTTGATTTATCCAGTTTACCACATGTCAATGTTGAGGAAATTCATAGGTAACCCAAGTTCCACAGTTCTTTTGCATGATATGAACACTGAAGAGGATTTGAGTTACAAAGAAGCACCGGTTGAAATCCTAGACCGGCAAGTGAAGAAGCTAATGAACAAGGAAGTTGCATCTATCAGGGTACTGTGGAGAAACCAACTAGTTGAGGGTGCTATTATGAAGCGGAAGCAAATATGATGAAGCGTTGTCCACATCTATTCCACTCTACTCAAGCCTAAGGCATTAATAAGTTCTTCCAAAGACCTCAAACTCCATGCACTTAATTTTCTCATGGTTTATGCATTTATGTTGATGTTTATGATATGTTTGAGAAATGTTTAAAGTACGAAATCTTAAATTTTTGAGAAATGATGTTTGGCTTGAATTTTTGCATGCATACTGGGTCATTTGCTACTAGTGTACTCTTTGAGCCTACCTTTAAGTATATTAGGGGATAAATGTTACCAAAGGGGAGATATTGCAATGACCCGCAGTTTAGGAGCCCTAGGTATAGAAAAGTTAGATTGAAAAAAAACTTGAAGTATGGTTTACGGGATAAGTCATGGCCTACAAGTTGACATATGGCCCTTAGGTTTGTTCTTAAACATAGAGCGTCAGTAAGAAAATAAGTTTCCAAGTGTGAGGTAACTTATGGACCGAGTGATGTGTCACGACCCAAGCTTAGTGGCAAGATGTGACACGGCGCATGGGGAACCCTAAAGGACCCCTACAAAGTCACTTAACATATCATTACACATCCTTGGTTGCGGAAGCAATAAGGTACAACAAGATATAGTAAATAGTGATAATGGGGCTAAGGGACAACTTTCATATCATAAATATCGAGAGTCAAAAGAAAGCCAAAGCTCATAGCATAATACAAAGCATGTCCAACAACACCTCTAAAACATAGATACTTAGTAGGGGCCAAGACAAGTTATCGGGCTCACCCTCATAGTCAACATATACATAAAAGAAAGATAGTCTTAGAATATAGTATGAGATCATAAACATCGTCCCTGAAATAGAGGACTCACCAAAGAACTTGAGAGATATCGTATTAGGCACGTGGAGGAGGAGGATCAAGTGGGGCTCCGGTTCCTACATGGTGACATAATGTAGGCATAGAATATGCATTAGTATGTTTGAATATACTAAGTATGTAGGATGTAATGCAATAAATGATAAACACCATAAGCCAATCGTAACATAGGCAATGGATGAGCATATAGCAATATGGCACGAATAAATGATTCTTAAAGTAAGATCATGCTTATATAGAACATAATACATTTGTAAGGAGAGACCATTGTTATTGAATATCCAAGGCCTACCACCCTTTGGAGAGGCGAATGAGGTACGAACCCCTTAATAGGTTGATGAGGTACGAACCCCCCAACATGGATGATGGAGTACAAACCCCCCATCGTGGTTATCAAGGTACAAACACCTCGACATGGTTATACAAGCCTACCATCTCCCGAGCGAGGCAATCGAGATACAAACCCCTCAACAAGGTTACCCGAGCATACAACCCCTGAGTGAGGCTTAGTAAAATCCCAATAGTATAGAGATAATATCATATATATACATTCTTTCATCATCATATAGTCATTCAACTCATAAGATATGCATTGTACCTTCAATTCCTCAAGAACCTCATAATCAGATATTTTATCAAATACTTGGCGGGTGTGTAGTGCTAGTGTAAAACTATGCAATTCAAGAGTGTAATCATCCTAGAAAATCTAATGTAAAACCATCAATAGATACTTGGTAATACCCTAAAACAATATACATCAAAACCCTTTATCAATTCTCACAATAGATCTTAGATTCATAGATCAAAATATGCTAAACAAATCATAATTTTGTGAAACCCCAATATAATATCCAGTGAATTTCATAATAAGTAAGACCAATGAGTAAATCAATCTTAAATCATGTAATATTAAGAAAAGGAAGCTTGGGCATCATGGGTGAAAGTAACCAATGAAAGAAACCCACATATCTTAGCTTTGGAGAACAACTTGATGAAGATTGGAGATGGAGACTTGAATCTTGAATGATAACCTTAGAATCTGGATGAGTTTGGGACTTGAAAATTTGAGATGAAATATTGCCTAAATGTTTGAAAGAGTATTAGGGAATGTCTTAGATGATATGAGGGTTAAATAAGGGTAAGTATAGGTATTTTTATGTATGGCAATACTTAGGTCCAAGACCCAAAAGCCTTGGACCAGACAAGAAAAATAGTGCAGAAAATACATTGCAGTGTGCCCTTCGCATGTAGCGCAAGTGGTGTGGATCGTCTCTAGAAATTGCATTTTTGTTATTTTTAAATTTTGCTACAGTTACTCTTAAATTAGGGTTAGACTCATTTCATGCACCAAGGGCGCGGATCGTCTCTAGAAATTGGATTTTTGTGAAGTTTTAAATTTTGCTACGGTTTCTCTTAAATTAGGGTTAGACCCATTCCCCACTCAATTTGACCCCTGAAGAAGAATATGAAGTCGAATTTTGATATTGTTCATGGATTTTGAGATATATGAAAATTACGATTCTGGGCACTTCCTAGGCACATTTTGAGCACTTTTGGGGGTCATCTTTATATCTCTCCCTTGGGAACATTCGTCCCCGGATGTCAAAGAAAGATATATGAGAAGAGTAATCATGAAGAAATCAGACCCAACAAGAATGTAACAACACACTTAAAACATCATTTTCAAAATCTCAACATAAGTGTAAAATCACCATGAACTTTTTCAATGTGAATACGCATGCGTGCAAATGACTTAGGGGCTAGAACATGAGGCATGAAATCAAATAAAAGACTTAGAATCAGTACCATAGGCTTGAGTAGGATGGAAAATATAGGGGTACTGCTTTTGCATATCTGTTTCGGCCTCCTAAGTAGCACTTTCGGCTTGTTGGTTCCTCCAAAGGACCTTAACAGAAGCAACACCCTTATTCATCAACCTTTTCATTTGCCTATCCAAGATATCTACTAGAATCTCTTAATATGTCTAGCTATCTTCAACTATCCCCATAACATCAAAAGGCACAATGGCATTAGGATCACCCTCACACTTCCTCAGCATAGACATATGAAAGACCATATGAACCAATTCCATTTCACTAGGCAAATCCAACTTGTAGGCCACCTTACCAATCCTCCTCATCACCCTATAAGGACCCATATATCTAGGGCTTAATTTTCTCTTCTTACCAAAATGAACTACACCCTTCATTGGTGACACCTTCAAATAGACCCAATCACTAACCTTAAACTCAAGCTCCTTCCTGCTCACACCAGCATAAGACTTTTGGCGACCTTTGGCTATTTTAAACCTTTTTCTAATCATTCTTACCTTCTCCATATCATCCACAACCATATTAGGACCCAACAAAGCTATCTGTCCAACCACAAACTACCCAATCGGGGATCTACAACGTTTACCATAGAAAGCCTTAAAAGGAGCCATTTCCATTTCCAGAATGATAGCTATTGTTATATGCAAACTCAATCAATAGAAGATGATCATTCCAACTACCCTTAAGCTCCAATACACAATCCCTAAGCATGTCCTCAAGTGTTTAGATAGTTCTTTTGGCTTGGTCATACGTTTGATGGTGTAAGGTCGTACTAAGATTTATCTTGGTACCAAGACCTCTTTGGAAGGACCTCCAAAAGTGTGAAGTTGTGCACCACAATCCGATATGATGAACAAAGAAACCCCATGCAATCTCACCAAATCATGGATGTACATCTTAGTATAATCTTCAGCCCCATATGTAGCCTTAACTGGTAGAAAGTAAGCCAATTTTGTCATCCTATCAACCACAACCCAAATGGAATCAAAACCCTCTCCAGTCTTGGGAAACCTAACCCCAAAATCCATATTAATCAATTTCCACTTCCTAGTAGGAATCTTTATGTCTTGGGTTAGGCCACTCGACCTTTGATGTTTGGCTTTGACTTATTGACAACTATGGAACCAGATACAAATTTGGCAATGTCCCTCTTCATGCCACCCCACCAATACACCTCTCTCGAATCTCTATACATCGTAGTAGACTTGAGCTGAATAGAGTAAGAAGAACCATGAGCCTCATTAAGAATCTTTTCCTTCAAACCATCAATACAAGGCACACACAACCTACCCTGGAATCTAAGGGCACCATCTCCCCCTTGAGAGAAAACCTCCATCTTCCCATCTTTTAGTAATGCCTTCAATTCTAACAATAAGGGATCAAGATCTTGCTTAGCTTTCACCTCCTCAACCAATGAAGATTTACAACTATCAACAATAACACCACCATCTTGACCCTCTTCAAACCTAACTCCCAATCTAGCCAACCGATGGACCTCCCAAGACGCCCTTATACCACCATCATTAACATGAGCTAGGCTACCCATAGACACCCTACTCAAAGCATCTTCCCCAACATTAGACTTACCAGGATGATAATACACACTCATATGATAGTCGTTAAGAAGTTCTAATCACCTTCTTTGTCTTAAGTCGAGATCTTTTTGAGTGAAGACATATTAGAGACTCTTATGATCGGTGAACATATCAACATGCACCTTATATAAATACTGATGCCAAATCTTTAATGCAAATATAGTGGAGACTAAGTTAAGATCATGGGTAGGATAATTCTTTTCATATAGCTTGAGTTGTCTAGAAACATAGGCTAGGACCTTCCCATTTTGCATCAATACACAACCCAAACCAACACGGGAAGCATCACAATACACAACAAATCCCTCTAGCACTTCCAGTAGTGACAATATAGGGGCGATCAAAGCTTATCTTTTAATGTTTGGAAACTCCTTTCTCGCTCATCGGACCATACAAATTTGGCTTTCTTTGGAGTTTACTTGGTCATGGGAGAACCAATAGAAGAGAATCCATTCACAAACCTCTGATAGTAACTTGCTAAGCCCAAGAAGCTCCTACTATACAATGGGGTCAATGGTCTAGGCCAATTTCTAATCACATCCATCTTTTTCGAATCAACATTATTACCTTCCCCCGACACCACAAGACCTAGAAAGGCAACTTCTTTCAACCAAAATTGATACTTCTCATATTTAGCATACAACTTCTCTTCCCTTAATTTTTTCAACACTACCCTCAAATAGCCCACATGATCCTCTTCACTATGAGAATAGATCAAAATATCATCAATAAGGACCATAACAAATGAATCAAAGTAGGGTTTAAAGACCCTATTCATAAGATCCATAAAGATAGCTGGTGAATTGGTCAAACCAAAGGACATCACAACAAACTCAAAATGCACACACATAGTCCGAAAAACCGTCTTGGGACTGTCACACTTCCTCACCTTCACTTGATGATACCAAGACCGAAGATCAATCTTAGAGAAGTGGTTAGCCCCTTGCAATTGGCCAAACAAATCATCAATTCTTGGAAGGGGATACCTATTCTTGATGGTAACCCTATTAAGTTTTTGGTAGTCAATACACATTCTAAGAGACCCATCCTTCTACAAGTGATTGGCTAGGACTAATAAAACCCTTCACCAATAATTTCCTCAATTTCTCCTTCAACTCCTTTAACTCTGCTGGGGCTATATGAAAGGGGAAATAGAAATAGGTTGAGTATCGAGGAGGAGGTCTATACCAAAATATATTTCCCTTTCGGGAGGAACACTAGGGAGGTCATTTGGAAAGATATTAAGAAACTCATTTACCACCGAAACTGACTCTATGGGAAGGACATTAGACTCTATATCCCTAGCCCTCACAAGATGCTAAAGATACCCCTTAGAGATCAACTTATGGGCTATAATGCAAGAGATGAATCTACCCTTGACCACCATGTCATGACTCTCCCACTCAAGAATAGGTTCATTTGAGAATTGGAATTTGACCCTATGGGTTTTACAATCAATAGAGGCATAGTATGCATGCAACTAATCCATTCGAAGAATGATATCAAAATTATCGATGTCCAACTCAACAAGATCCCAAGGCAATATTTTACGCAAGATACAAACATGATAATTTTTAGTGAATTCTCTAAAAATAATAGATGCACCAATAGGAGTAGATACCTCATATGACTCACAAAATATTTTGGCCTCAATATGAAACTTTTTGGCAACAAAGTGGGTAACAAAAGAAAGAGTGGCAACCAGATTAATCAATGTATACACAATAAAATTATCACGACCCAACCCAGGGGCTGTGAATGGTGCCGTTAGGACACCGAGACAAACACCTATACTGAATCTCCACTTCTGACAGCTAAGGGATTTCACAAAAATTTCGACAGAGTTTCCTCTGTTTTTCTAACCAACCCCACCTGCAAACAGCGA
>JAOTQJ010028304.1:0-16205 GCA_025642045.1 Solanum sejunctum | reverse complement strand
TATAGGCACACATATACACTTGTGCCAATAAGAAATTAACACACACCTTGACCCCACATCCCTTTTTATTCTTAAGGGCCTAACTTAGGTAAAATGGTACATTTGGTCCCAAACTTTATTAAATCGAACCAATTAAGGACGTTCGGAGTTTAAATTACGTTGCGAGTCCTAACAGGTTGACTCAAATGGAAGAAGCCATTCGTAAAATAATAAATCAGATAGATAAATCTTACACCTCTATGAAGAGTGAAACAAGTAATAATGACTTGGTAGGAGAATCCCAGCCAATACCCACAATACAAAATTTGTTAGAAAAATAAATCCAATACGCGAAAGACTCCGTCAAAAAACAAAAAGATGACAAGAATTGATAACAAGATAAGATTAAATCCAATAAAATAGTAAAAAAATTATTTACATAGTAGATATACTATTTGTAGGACCCGGATGTAAGCCCCAAGCTATTGTACATAGATTCCTTTTGCCTTTTGAAATTTTCTATATATAGGCCTCATTTGTAACTCTTAGAGGCAAGAGTTTTAAGTAAGTTTTTAAGTTGTTTTCTCTTTCCTCTCTATAAATGACTTTGTAAAGTTTTCAAAGTTTATAAATAGAAACGTTTGTTACTATTTCAGCATCCAACTTTCGGTGATCAAGGTACTATTCTACTTTATTTTAGTTTGAAGTTTAATACTATTATTCCTTTCTTGACGTGACTATATCTAGCTAAAGTAAGTTTATATATATGTTGAATATCTAATTTCTCGCTTATAATTACTGTGAAAGATCTATACTCAATTTTAATATAAAAGAATTTCTTATGGCCTTTTGACTTAGTTCCGAGATAGTGATACAGTCAAAATTGGCACTACTGTGTTGGTTTAACCTTAGTGACTACGTTTAGCAAGTTGTGACTTTTAGCCCTTAATTAAGTTGTTGTTAAGATGGGGCATCCCTTTCACAGTTAAAACCGCTAGACACATAGGCTCAACACAAGTAGTATCAAGTTCTCACATGTCCCTTGCTTGGATAAAAGATGAATTCTGAATTCTTTCATACAATCATCAAGTTATAAAAAATTAAATATATTAAAGTTTTACTCTTACTTGGCCACGCAGACTACCGCATGTCTTTTAAGTTTTAGGGTACTCTTTATGACTGCTTGGGTAAAAGATGAAGTCTTTCATACAGTTATCAAGCTATAAAAAATTCTAACATATTAAAGTTTAACTCTTACTTGGCCACATGGACTACCGAATGTCCTTGAAGTTTAAGGGTACTCTTTATAACTTAGAGCCTAGATGGCCTAGCGGACTACCGCCAGCCCCCAGATCCTGGTTGCATATAGTATCAGAGCCTAGAAATTTTTGTGATTATTGATGAGGTGACCCTTGGCTTTGTGCAAAGAGTGCTTGGGCTCAAGTTGGAGTTCAAGATCAAGGCATCCTCACTGAGCCTTTAACGGCTCGTGTGACACCACACTGTCTATATAGTGGCTCATGAGAGGAGCCTTGGGCTGGAAAGCCACACTTTTCGCTGAGGTATATCACACACAAACCCCCACATGGGCCGTGTGGCACTACATGGGTCGTATGGTGTCCTATATAGGTGTTGGTCCAGGAAATTTTCTAAGTATAGAATCACCTCGAAACTTGAACAGTGAAGATTTTCTCTAAGTGAGGTCACACAGATAGTCGTACGGTCCGTGTGACTCCACACGATCCGTGAGGCTCCCTTATGGGACCCCTGGTAACTTTTTAAAACTCATGTTATTAATAAATTTCGTTTAATTTTAGCTATTCCTAAGAGACATTTATGACTTTCTAACCTATCTTAAACCTCTCAAAAGACCTATAATCTTCTATTCTCCTTCAAATTCAATTCATACACTTAGAATATTTTAACTCCTACATCTAAAGACCTATCTCAAGTAAGCCATTAGCGATTAGCTTGGAGCTTAAGGAAGGGTCTTCTTCTTCAATTCTTCTTTAACCAATTTCTTCTTAATTCCTCTTATTAGCTAAGGTATGTGGGATTAATTCATGGTTCCTTTCAACTGTAAAGACCCCAAATTCTTTTACTCTTGATTTTGTGAAGTTGAACTTACTTTAAACATGAGTCTTTTATATTATTGTTTATTTGATTCAATTGAGATATGGGCTATGTTTAACTGTTGTTTTTAAAGTGATTTAATCCCTAATATGTTGAATTACATTGATGTTAGGAAGATTTGAATATGCATGTCCCCTTTAAAGGTTGATTTAAGCAAGAATTATTTAAATTGGGATTTAAATATGAATTTACTTATAAAATTTACTTGAACTTCATATTATAGTGTTGATTTAAGTTAGAATCACTATTGCCCATGCTATCATCTCGTCATTCATGGCATATGCATACATGAGCATTGTTTTGCATGAAGATTATAATGTCGACTAAGTTCCAATTATGATGATGAATATGTTTTCAAATAAAGTATGGGTATGATAAGAATATTATCACATAATGTCTATGATATGGCTCTTTGAGAAATGATGGGTATTTTACACCAAATGTATAAGTATGAAGGAGCTATTTCTATGCATGAAAGTATGACTTGAAGTATGATTTGGCTTTTTAGCCCAAGTATGTATGTTGATGAAATATGTTTAGCTTTAGAGCCTAAGTATTAATGTGTTGTCAAAATACAATACTTTTGATGCTTAAAACTTAAAATTTTGTGGGTTCTTAATGCGATGTTAGTTGATTTTACATGTTTTTATGTTATATTTGTAGGATTACAGGCTTGGCCTTGATTTTGTGAAAAGTGCAGAAGTTGCTGATTTTTGCTGCTATGCGAGACCCTTTAGATCATTCTATGGGTTATAACGTGATGTCGTGAACAATTCTAGTGAGGGAATATTTTCTGAAGTTGATTTTACGAACATGCAGACTAGTCGTGGATGGTTTTATAAGTTATAAAAGATGGTTCATGCCCTGAGCACCAGAGATTGGGACTTTCTGAAGTTTCATCAGACAAATCTCTTTACGAGTCGTGGAAGGGTATCGTAGAGTTGAAGTCCAATTTTCCAATAACTATGTATGAGACCCCGATTACGGACCTTGGAATGCAATACTACTCGTAAAACCCTTTCGTATGATGTGTCAACCAATTCTCCTATTTTGTTTAGGACTTATATTTTAATTATTATAAATAGGTGTTTTAGGTTACTTTTCATAAGTTTTCGGCTAATACTAAGAGAATTCAGTAATTAGAGAGAGAAAATAGTGAGATTTCATTGGAAGCTTGTGATTCTTATTGAAGTTGGATTTGCTTATTCTTAATTCTATTGTGTAAGTGTTTAATTATGTTTTCTCAATCCATGATTCTTGCATCTACACAAAGCATGAGTAGCTAAATCCACAACTAGGATTGTGAAAAACATGAAGAACTAACAAAGTAAAACTGGATAATTCATAATTCTTGGAAGGTGTGTATGGATGTATTGATTAACTCTCTTCGTTTTGTATGTTTTTTAGTGGTGGCCAATATTAGAACCCGCCTAGTGTTATTGACTGGACCAAGATAGTAATGAATAGGAAAAGAGATTAATTAATAGTATTTGATTAATGTGTTCTCGTCTAATCAACCAAACTGGACCAAGGGGAGATTGTATGGGACTAATAGGTAAAGGTTAGTAATGCACACTATGGAGATGGGCAAAATCACATAGTGAAATTCATCTCTCACCTTTGACCAAAGGCCTTGGTGAATCGTCCTACATGCTATACACTAGAAAAAAAATTAGGTTATCCAGTGATACTGAGTTAGGGAATATGAGGAACACAATACCCTAATTTCTCTCCATATTGATTTCTCTCTTGTGTTAGTTTAGTTTTACTTTCCATTTGTTATTGCAAACCCCCCCCCCCCCTTGGGGAAGTAAGTAGGTTAACCACTCAAATTATAGTCATTGAATTCTCTTGAGTCTACATATTCCCTGTGGGTTCGACACTATCCTTGGTTAGGTTCTATATCTTGATAGTGACCACTTTATCCTCTAAAAGGAGGAGTAACTTGGGAGATATCAAGATTTTGATGTCGTTGTCGGGGATATGGCTAGACCTAGTTAATTCATAGTAATTTGGGTGTTAATCCTTACTTTCCATATTTTACTTTTCTTTTTTGTTTTTGTTCTTTTTCAGGGTTAAGTGTAATGTATACCCAACATCCGAAGTCAAGGCAATACTTTAATTCCATTTGACCCAGAGATCTACAGAACGTTAAGGAGAATGGCCCAAGATAACACCAAAAATATGGCCAACGCAACTCTAAATAGGAACAACAATGAGAATGTTTATAATGAGAATCCACCTTCTTTTGAGAATATCGCTCCACAACCTTAGGATTTCAATGCCACTGCTTACTAGTGGAATCAATACAGGCTAAATCCATGGCTATGGAGGTGACTAGAGCTAAATTCTTGCCATCACTACCAGCAGACACAAAGTTCACAGTCTCAAGTAGCTTACTTTAGATGCAGTAGAATCGTGGGCTATTTACGAGCTTACCATTGGAGGATTCTCAGAACCATCTACACAATGTCGCATTCGACTGCAAAAGTGTGATGGGAACACAAAATCTATCTATGGATACTATGGAACTTTGTGTTTTCCCATTGTCTCTTACATGTAATGTAGCATTATGGCTATCTGAGCTCCCATAGAGTTCGATCACTAGTTGGATGGACCTGCAGAAGACCTTTTTGGAGAGGTACTTCCCTAGATAGAAGAAGCTCAAGTTGAAGGACCAGATCAAGTACTTTGACCAACTTCCTAGTGATCCAACTCAGTACTACTTAGGAACGGTTCACCAAATATTTGAGGAGTGTCCTAGACCACAAGATAGTTGATGATGCCTTGGTGGAGATCTTATGCTGACACTATCATGGTAGGAATGTTCTTGGATCAGCCATTTGCAAGGATCACTGAGTAGGTGGAAAGAGTGATCAATACTAATCATGCATGGATGCAGAGAGAAAGAGCACCCATTAAAATTCATATGCTATTAGTGTTGGTTCGAGGCAAGCAAAGATTAATGAGGAAATCATGCAACAACTTGCCTATATTTGCACAGGTATGGAGGTGATGATGAAGCAGAACCAAGAGTGAGTAAATGCAATGGTTCATCAACCTCCACGTGCACCCATGTATGATGAGCCTTATTATGATGAAAACACATGTTTTGTTGCTGATCTCACAGGGGTTTCTGGATTAACACCCAAGGATCCAATCAGGACTATTGGCACCAAGGTCAAGGAAATCAAGGTTGAAACTTCAACAGAGATAGAGCTTACAGAAACAATAGCAAAGGATACTATGATAGGAACATGGGTCCAGAGAGAGATGCAGATTAAGGTAGTATAGAAGGCTTCAAAAGAGGTCTTTACGTTCCACCACATAACCGCAATGCATGTGCAAGCAATTCCAGAATTGAGGAGATGTTGGATCACTTGTTGAAGAAAGCTAAGACACAGGATGAGACTCTGAGAGGCATGAAATCTGATATTTCTAGTATAAATCAGAAAATTGAGTCTCATTCTGTGTCTATCAAACAACTTGAACAATAGTTTGGTCAAGTGTCAGCTCAACTAAATCAACATCAAAGGGGTACACTACCTAGCAACACAGTTTAAAATCCTAAGAATGAAAGGTAGAGCGGTTACTACTCGGGGTGGCAAGAGCACCATTGATCCTCCTATGCCAGTCAATGAGGAAGATGTTCGAGAGAATATGGTTACGGCCAAAGATGCAAAGATAGAAGATGATCGTGGCAAGCATGGGATGAGTAAAGCTGCTAATATGCCACAAAAGTTGAAGCCCATTCCTAGGCCTCCTCCTCCCTTCCGTCAAAGAATCAAAAAGAGGGAGGAGGAAGGCAAATTCAAGCACTTTCTCTCCATATTAAAATAACTCTCCATCAACATCCCTCTCATTGAGGCATTGGAGAAGATGTCAGGGTATGCTAAGTACATGAAGGACCTAGTCACTAAGAAGCAAATCGTAAGCTAGGAGCTCTCTCAAGACCTTCAGCATTACAGTGCTATAGATAGAGGTCCTTTGTTCAGAAGTGAGAAGATTCCAATGCTTTCACCATACCCTATGCTGTTGGAGATGTGGAGTTTGCAAAAGCACTATGTGATCTAGGTGCCAACATTAACCTGATGGCCCTTGCGGTCTATGAGAAGCTTAGATTGGAAGCCTCTACACCAATAAGCATGCGGTTATTGATGGCGGATAACATAGTGAAGAAGCCCGTAGGGATACTATAAGATGTGCTGGTCAAAGTTGAGAAGTTTATATTTCTCGTAAACTTTGTGATCCTAGATTGCGAAGTTGACTTTGACATCCCAATCATCTTGGGAAGACTTTTCCTAGCCACTAGATAAGCAATAGTAGATATAGAAGCCGATCAACTCAAGTTTAGATTAAACAGTGAAGAGGTTATCTTCAATATCTGTCAGTACATGAAACATCCAGATGATCTGAAGAACAAAGTCTGGGCAATTGGTTAAGTCTGAGTAACTAATTTTTCCAAGTCGTGCCGCGATAATAAATCAGGCGCTACTTGGGAGGCAACTAAATATTTTTGATGTAATAGTGTAGTTGTAGGCTTATTTTTAGTTTTTGGATTCATAAATAGTTTATGATCTTGTACTTTAATTGTAATTTTGGATATTAGGCTAGTTGCATATAGGGTAATAGTGTGTTCTATGAAGAATATACAGGTCCAGGTCTAAGTCAGCCATTATTGGCTAAGAAGAGCATGGAACAGTCGTAGAGACTGGTTTTACAGGCCGTAAAATAGTTTATGACCCGTACACCATCTTATAGAGGATTTTAGTAAGCAAAAAAAATTGTGCACTCCAGTCCACAAACTAACTTTATGATCCATAGATACATCTATGGGTCGTGAATGGTGCTCGTGGACCCCAAGTACTATAGACGCTAAAGCTAAATGTGATAATATCCTAGCCTTATAGAGGAGGCCCAAAGATTAGTATTCAAATGATGAGCAGACCCCAACTCCGAGCAAATCAGTAAAAGAGTTGGGCATCAGCCTGACCCAGAGGCTGATCAACCATAGACTAGAGTTGTTACCAGAGCTAGGCAGACTTAGGCTCTCATTGTTTGCACTCCCCAGTCTAATGAGGGAGGCAACGACAAGAGCGACTTACCCCAAATGACTCCATCCTGAGAGGAGTCCATCTTTGAGGGAGGGTTTGAGGATGAATCAGAGATAGAGTCCTCCGTCGTGCCCTAATCATCACCATCTCCACCTGACGCTCTTACTAGTCGGTGATGTGTAGTGGGTATGCGAGAGATATATATGGAGGGCTAGTAGCAGAAAGAGCGGGGCAAGCCATCCCACTCCATTTGTGTGGAGCCCCAAGTCATCTTTGACAAACTCGACGGGCTTGAGTGACTCACGCACTCTCTTGGACGATACTCTCCCACCATAGTGAGGGAGTTTTATGCCTCATATACAACTATGGTATACACAACTCTTCCCAAGGGAAAGAAGCCCCTCGCTCAACCCAGACTGATGAGACAAGAGTGAGGGGACAACAGGTGGATATATCAGAGACTACCATTTATCGACTGCTTTTTAGACCAGAATTCCCTGCCCCCAAATCTACCGCAGAGTTCGACTATAGGGTGGGGCAGATAAAAGACCCTCATTATGAGAGATCCACAGTGATGAGCTAACTTGATGAGATGGGTGGCTGGTAATATTGTTGAGTAGGGTCCAAAACCTGCCTGGATCGCCACTCACTCGGATCTTATTGTCAAGGCTTTGCTTAGTTTCCCCGACAGGTTTTCATGGGTGATTGTTTATTCATGCATCTAGCCTATACTTGCAAATAATATATTGATGCCGAAGCATGCGATATTAGTTGCCAGCATCTTAGCTAGTTATGATAGTGATTGGGCCCACCTCATCACCGAGCATATTCACGAGGCCGCCCTAAAGAGGTCTACCTCTATCCTATTCCTTTGCTTAATATGCAAGATCTCTCTAGAATCAAGGTTGGAGAGTTTGCACCAGTTAGACCAGTTGATTGAGGCCCAGCGTACATTGGATCCCAGCTTGATCAAGGCTAAAGAGAACCTGGTAGCACTCCGACAAGCACAATCACCTCCTATGCCTGAGATGTTCACCCCAGTGCCACTACCTGGGGGTTCACAGACTACCACCTCCACTATTGCTGCTACTGAGATTAAGCCCCGTGCACCATAGGCTACGACTTCAGAAGATACTCCTGCGGGCATGGTTTATGTGTCTGTCGCATTTATCAAGACCCTAGCGAATGGTTATATCACGCTGAGTCACAGTCGAATCAGCTTATTCATCATATCAAGCCATGGGTCTGCTCTGCTATTTCATACTTGAAGGGTGTATGCAAGCATTCATGGTCGCTACTATTTAGGATTGTACCTCTACCGTGGATGCTCATATTGATGCCTTTGAGGAGAGGGTACAACAGAGCCTACGCACGACCCGACAATCAGACTTAACATCCCTTCAAACAGAGATCCAGTGACTCCGGGCTGACATGACAGCAGCACTAGCAACACCAGTTGCACTATAACTAACTACACCTCTAGTGCTGGTAGTTGATCCTTATGCTCCTGATGAGCCTACCCAGCCTTCCCATGGGAAGAGAACTAGCTCGGATAATGGTCCTGATGTTGTACGATTTTAGGTAGGTATGACTAAGCAAGAGGAGCTCGAGCTTACTTGAGGACATCGAGACGAGAGGCAGAGATATGATGATCTTGAGAGGTAGAGCAGATGAGGGGTGCTGGCCCCTTCGGATAGAGAAATACTATTGAGGAGAATACCAAACAGGAGAAAGGTGTCCATACTCAACCACACACTAGCGCTTAGGCGTCCAAGTATGATTTTTGTCCCCTTTATGCTTTATTTTGCTCTAATTTTGTGCATTGGGGACAATGCTCATCTTTTTCGATGGGGTGTGGGTAGTTATGGGCCTTAGTGAAGTCTGAGTATCTTGGGTCCATAATTACCCTAAATTTTGATCTTAGGGTTTTCTTATCTGTGTTCTTTTCCCTATATATATTTACTTTCTGTTGGACCGACATATTTAGGATGTTTAGATAGTAGGTACAATATATAGTACTTATACTTGTAGGATATAATATGTTTTCATTTTTTGTTTGAAAAATAATACCCATCAAAAAGTTTGATTAGTAGTTAGATAGTAACCATGCGTGCTTACGTGTGAGACAATGTTTGTTCTGATAAGTGAGGAAAATTGAGATAAAGAGCATGACCTGAGAGTCTTTTGTTGATAATGTATGTAGTGTCATATTTGTGTGTGAGCCTAAATTGCTAGATTTATGTGATTTGTGCTAATTCAGAACTTGCTCTATTACTCTAAGTTGGATTGTAGATTAATTGGATTAGGAAAGGATCTTAAGCCATTATTCTTAATAGTCCACTTAGCCGAAATGACCAATCAAAACTGTGATATATTCAAGCCTAGCATGTACCTATTCTTTGAAAACATCTAATTAACCTAGCCTTGTTAGTTGTAAAATCCTAAAATTGGTCCTAGTCCTTCCTTGAACATTGTGCACCTTAATTGAGGCAAAAAGCCTAAGTTGAGAGTGGCTAACAAAAGTGGTCTTAGTTCAGAGGATGGATATTGTGCACCTCAACATAAGCCAAAAGCCTAAATTGAGGGTAACTGGTATAATGGTAAAACACAAAAATAAGAAAGGTAGTTAGTGATACAAAGAAAAAGAAAAAAATCATGTATTAGGTGCAAGAAAAATAAAGGATGCCTTAGTTGTGAGCTAAACAGAATAATGAAGTGTAAAAACAAGGCAAAAATCTGAAAAATGAATAGAAAACACCCAGAAAAACTTGAAATAAGATAAAGGGAGAATGAGGTGAAAATAACAGAGTTGGTAGGGCAAAAATTGTAGAAAAATGCAGTGTCAAAGAGGGTCTGTAGTTACTATGTTCCTAAAATAAGCCCTTTGAGCCTACATTACAAACCTAGAAAGTCCTTAAGTGATCCTAGTCCAGTTAGTTGAAGGTCATAGTCATGAGTATAGGAGCAAGCCTATGGTATTAGGCATGATACATGAATATCTTTTGGGAAAGTGAGTAATTTTGGATAGTCCCAAGGTCATATATTAAAATACCATTGAGTGTCAGATATAGAACTTCTTTTTGTGAGGGCACTTGCATTGCATTATTAGCATTAGACTTGTTGAGAGATTATGGATTATTGATAGTACCTCACTTATCATAGTTTTATTATCATATGCACTAATCTGTATTGGTTTGCTAAATGGCTATCTGATCCAATTTTAAAAAGTGGGTGTTGGTATCTGAGTCTGAGATTATGTGATGTATGCCACTGGGTTGGGGTATGTGTGTTACTATATTATCTATATAGATTGATTCCGTCGCTTGAGGACAAGCAATAATATTAATTTAAGGGTGTTGATGTGCTGTCAAAATACAACACTTTTGATGCTTAAAACTTAGAATTTTATATGTTCTCAATATGATGTTAGTTGGTTTTATGTGTTTTTGTGTTATTTTTGTAGGATTACAGGTTTGGCCTTGATTTAGGGAAGAAGTGCAAAAGTGGTTGGTTTTTGCTGCTATACGATCGTGGGTAGTTATGGGCCTCAGTGAAGTCTAAGTAACTTAGGTCCACAACTATCCAATTTTTGATCTCGGGATTTTTTTGCCTATGTTCTTTTTCCCCATAGATATTTATTTTCTATTGAATCGGCATGTTTAAGATGTTTAGATAGTATGTGTAGCATATAGTACTAATATTTGTGGCATATAGCATGTTTTGCGTTTTGTTTGAAAAATGATACCCACAATAAATTTTGATTAGTAGTTAGATAACAACCATGTATGTTCAGGTGTTTAACAATATTTGTTCTGATAAATGAGGAAAATTCAGATGAAGAGTATGATTTGAGAGTCTTTTGTTGATAATGTATGCGGTGCCATATGTGTGTGAGCCTAAATTGCTAAATTCATGTGTTTTGTGATAATTCAGAACTTGCCGTGTTACTCTAAGTTAAATTGTAGATTAATTGGATTAGGAAAGGAACTTAGGCCATTGTTCTTAATAGTCCACTTAACCTTAATGACCAACCAAAATTGTGATATATCCCTTGTTCTTAAGGTTTGAGTCTAACATGTACCTATTCTTTGAAAACACCTGATTAACCTAGCCTTGTTAGTTGTAAAATCCTAAATTTGGCCCTGGTCCTTCCTTGAATATTGTGCGTCTTGACTGAGGAAAAAACCTAAGTTGAGGGTGGGTACCAAAAGTGACCCTAGCTCGGAGGATGGATATTGTGCACCTTAACACAAGCCAAAAGCCTAAATTGAGGGTGGATGGAGTAAGGGTAAAACATAAAAAAGGGAGAAAAGTTAGTGATACAGAGAAAAAGAAAAAATTATGTACTGGGTGAAAGAAAAATAAGTGATGCCTTAGTTGTGAGCTAAAAAGAATAATGAAGTATAAAAATAAGGCAAAAGCTAAAAAATAAAAAGAAAGCACCCAGAAAAACTTGAAACATGAGAAAGGGAGAATGAGGTGAAAGTAACAGAGTTGGTAGGGCAAAAGTATAGTAAAATGCAGTGTCAAGGAGGGCCTTTAGTCACTATATTCCGAAAATACCATATCAAAGCTCCCAGAGCCTACGTTACAAGCCTAGAAAGTTCTAAAGTGATCCTAGTCCAATTAGTTGAAGGTCGTAGTCATGAGTATAGGGGCAAGCCTATGGTATTATGCATGATACATGAATATCTTTTGGGAGAGTAAGTAATTTTGCATAGTCCCAAGGTCATGCATGAAAATACTATTAAGTGTCAGATATGGGACTTCTTTCTGTGAGGGCACTTCCATTGCATTGTTAGCATTAGAATTGTTCAGTGATTATAGATTGTTGATAGTACCTCACCTCTCATAGTTTTGTTATCACATGTACTAATCTGTATTGGTTCGCTAGATGGCTATCTGATCTGATTTTGAAAAGTGGGTGTGGGTATCTAAGTCTGAGATTATGTGATATATGCCATTGGGTTGAGGTCGGTGTATTACTGTATTATCTATATAGAGTGAGTCCGTCGCTTGAGGAAAAGCAACAATTTTAAGTTGAGTCTATTGATGTGCTGTAAAAATACAATACTTTTATTGCTTAAAACTTAAAATTTTGTGTGTTCTCAATGTGATGTTAGTTGGTTTTATGTGTTTTTGTGTTATATTTGCAGGATTACAAGTTTGGCCTTGATTTTGGAAAAAGTGCAGAAGTTGCTTATTTTTTCTGCTATATGAGATTGTGGGTAGTTGTGGGCCTCAGTGAAGTCTGAGTAACTTGGGTCCATAATTACCCTAATTTCTTATCTCGAGGTTCTCTTGCCTATGTTCTTTTTCCCCATGGATATTTACTTTCTGTTGAACTGACATGTTTAGGATGTTTAGATAGTATGTGTAGCATATAGTACTAATACTTATGGCATATAACATATTTTGTGTTTTGTTTGAAAAATCATACCCACCAAAAATTTTGATTAATAGTTAGATAACAATCTTGCATGTTTAGGTGTGTGACAATGTTTGCTCAGATAAGTGAGGAAAATTGAAATGAAGAGCATGATTTGAGAGTCTATTGTTGATAATGTATGTAGTGCCATGTGTGTGTGAGCCTAAATTGCTAAATTCATGTGTTTTGTGATAATTTAGAACTTGTCGTGTTACTCTAAGTTAAATTGTAGATTAATTGGATTAGGAAAGGATCTTATGCTATTGTTCTTAATAGTCCACTTAGGCTTAATGACCAACCAAAATTGTGATATATCCCTTGTACCTAAGGTTTGAGCCTAACACGTGCCTATTCTTTGATAACACCTGATTAACCTAGCCTTATTAGTTGTAAAATCCTAAAAATAGCCCTGGTTCTTCCTTGAATATTATGTGTCTTAACTAAGGCAAAAAGCCTAAATTGAGGGTGGATACCAAAAGTAGCCCTGGTTCGGAGGATGGATATTGTGCACCTCAACACAGGCCAAAAGGCTAAGTTGAGGATGGCTGGTGTAAGGGCAAAACATAAAAATGGAGAAAAGTTAGTGATAAAGAGAAAAAGAAAAAAATCATGTACTAGATGCAAAAAAAATAAGTGATGCCTTAGTTGTGAGCTAAAAAGAATAATGAAGTGTAAAGACAAGGAAAAAAAACTAAAAAATATAAAAAGCACCCAGAAAAACCTGAAATAGGAGAAAGGGAGAATGAGGTGAAAATAACAGAGTTGGTAGGGCAAAAGTGTAGTAAAATGCTGTGTCAAGGAGGGCCTTTAATCACTATATTCCTAAAGTACCATACCAAAGCACTTTGAGCCTACCTTACAAGCCTGGAAAGTCCTAAAGTGATCATAGTCTAATTAGTTGAAGGTCATAGTCATGAGTACAGGGGTAAGCCTATAGTATTAGGTATGAGACATGAATAACTTTTGGAAGAGTGAGTTATTTTGCATAGTCCCAAAGTCATACATGAAAATATCATTGAGTGTCAGATATGAAACTTGTTTCTATAAGGGCACTTGCATTGCATTATTAGCATTAGACTTGTTCAGTGATTGTGGATTGTTGATAGTACCTCACTTGTCATAGTTTTTTTTATCACATGCACTAATCTGTATTAGTTTGCTAGATGGCTATCTGATCTGATTTTGAAAGGTGGGTGTGAGTATCTAAGTCTGAGATTATGTGATGTATGCCATTGGGTTGAGGTCTGTGTATTACTGTATTATCTATATAGATTGAGTCCGTCGCTTCAGGATAAGTAATAATTTTAAGTTGAGAGTGTTGATTTTCTGTCAAAATATAGGACTTTTGATGCTTCAAACTTGAAATTTTGTGTGTTCTTAATGTAATGTTAGTTGGCTTTATGCGTTTTGTGTTATATTTGTAGGATTATAGATTTGGCCTTGATTTTGGAAAAAAATGTAGAAGTTGCTGATTTTTGCTACTATACGTGATCCTTTATGGCCCATAGCTTATTTTACGGGTCTTAAGGTGGTGTCATGAACAATTCCAGTCAGGGGCTATTTTCTGAAGTTAATTCTACGATCATGCAGATGAGTCGTGGATAGTTGTACGAGTCGTAGAAGATGGTTTGTGCCCTGAAGATCAGATATTGGGACTTTCTGAAGTTTCATCATACGAAATCCCTTTATAAGTCATAAATCACTTTACGAATCATGGAAGGGCATTGTACAGTTGAAGTCCAATTTTTTAACAATTATGTACGAGACCCCGATTACGAGTCGTGGAATACAATACGGCACTTTCGTATGGCGTGTTGACCAATTCTCCTCTTTATTTAGGACTTGTATTTTACTTATTATAAATAGTTTTTAGGCTCTTTTTCATAAGTTTTTGCCTAGTACTCAGAGAACTCAATAATTAGAGAGAAAATAGCGAGATTTCATGGGAGAGTCTTTGAGAACACTTGTGTTTGAATTTCATCTTGAAGCTTGTCATTCTTATTAAAGTTAGATTTGCTTAATTTATGTTTTCTCAATCCATGATTCTTGCATCTACACAAAGCATGAGTAGCTAAATCCATAACTAGGGTTGTTGGAACCATGAAGAACTAATAAAGTAAAATTAGATAATTCATAATTTTTGGCAGGTGTGTATGCATGTAATAATTAACTCTCTTCGTTTTGCATGTTTTCTAGTGGTGACCAACATTAGAACCTGCCTAGTGTTACTGATTGGACCAAGCTAGTAATGAATAAAAAAAGAGATTAATTAATAAGATTTGACTGATGTGTTCTCGTGTAATTAACCAAAATGGGCCAAGGGGAGGTTGTACTGGGACTAAAAGGTAAGGGTTAATAATACACACTATGGAGATGGGCCAAGTCGCATAGTGAAATTTACCTCTCACCTTTGACCAAAGGGCTTATGTACTAAACTTACCATCCTCACGTTATACACCAGAAATGAATTAGGTTATCTGGTGATATCGAGTTAGGGAATCATGAGGAACACAATACCTTATTTTCTCTCCATATTGATTTTTCTTTTGTGTTTGTTTAGTTTTACTTTCCATTGATTACTGGAAACCCCTTCCCCCTTTGGGGAATAAATTTGTTAACTACTCGAATCGCAATCATGGAGTTCTCTTGAGTCTTCGTATTCCATGTGGGTTTGACCTTAACCTTAGTTAGGTTCTATATCTTGATAGTGACCTCTTTATCCTTTAAGAGGAGGTGTAACTTGGGTGACATCAAGTATGCATTGTTATGATTTGAACACGACTTATGCCTCATTTTCAAGTATGTATATATATATGTATCCTTGTGGAATGATTACCTAGCACCAAGCGGGCTTGTGTGAGGGGAGATATCCCTACCCCATAATTAATTCAACCGAAGTAATTCGGTCAATTGGAAAAGTTATGATGAACATGGCATAATTTTAAATCGCGGTGCTTAATTACAATTGGAGAGTATATTTTTAAGTTGGAGTCAGGAGTCCTCAATTGGATTTAAATAGAAACGTTTGGGGACCTAATTGAACAATGGGCTAACTAGGAGCCCCTAGGGGAAATTTTTAAAAGATGGGCTTCTATAAATACCCCCTGTAGTTCAAAAACAAGAACATTTAGTACTTGTCAAGGTTGCACTTGTCTTGAAGCTTGAAGATGAGGAAGAAGAGAAGGAGAGGAAGAAGGAAAGAAAATCTTGCAACAATTGAAGTAAGTTTCTAATCCCATTTATTTTTCTTATGCCTTTGAGTATGGTAGGAGATGAAAGTGTTAAGAACTTGGGAGAAATGGGTTGGCTTGGGGTAAATATTAAGGGTTAATATGTATATGTAGAGGGGCCTAAGGATGTCTACTATATGTGTATAACTATAATTTAACGAAAATTGAACCGAAGGAGCACAAATCGAGAGCCAAAAATTGAAGCCAAAAATTGGGTGAACAATAATGTGAACAGTAGCAACCCTCTCGTGTTGCTACAGTAACTTTCCCCATAAATACATTTTTTTCTGCTTCTCGATAAATGGTCGCTTCTAGGGTGTTATATTGAGGCCCCTAAGTATCGTGGTATATTTGGTTTGGTGGAAAAACGCCTAGAAACTA